>ASXC01015230.1:0-12638 GCA_000411055.1 Leavenworthia alabamica | reverse complement strand
GCTAACCTTCACACCCTTTTCAACAGTTAACTAGCATTGGCAAAAGATTTAAAAGATTGTTAATCACTTAACAGATCATTACCTCCGGAAAGCTCTCACTTCCGGAACTTTGAGGAAATCTAGCGGCAATTCCATCCACCTTAACCTTAACATCTTGTACTGGGGGTTGGTATACACTGATCTAATAACCCCTCTCTTTTTACACTGTAAGTCAAGCTCTCATAACTACATCATTGATCTCCCCATTATGCGTTTCTTTAACAAACAAAGAATGGTAACTCGAGTCTCAAAAAGACTATGACAGTGAACCACCTCAATAGCGTACCAGTCTCCGGAAGGAACTCAATAAGCTAAGACCTTAGCGTACCAGTCTCTGGAAAAAACTCAATAAGCGGGATCCATTCTTTGTTCTTAAAAAAAAAAAAAAATTTTACATTCTCTGGGGATAGAAAATATGATGGAGTTGTGATTGACCTATTTCTGAGTGTTTTGGGACATAAAGGGTATGTAGAACTATGATCGATATCCCCTCTACAAGATTCCATCAAAAATAAAAGGGTTGCCAATAGAGATTCTTGTTTGTTCTTGAAACTTAAGAGAACTTGAGTACGGTAGGTTTGTTAGGTTTTGTGATTAAACAAGTGTGGTGACTAGCTAAGTGGTTGATCTGTTGATTAGGTTCTAGTGATTGTTGGTTTGACATTATAGGGTTACAAGGTAGTGTCACTTCGCTGTTTCGAAAACCTTTCTCTTAGTTCTTGATGTCTTTGGTTTGTTCTTACTTGAGGACAAGTAAAGATTCAAGTCTGGGGGAATTGATATCGTATTTTACCGGTTTTTCTAACTTCAAGTCTTCAGATTTTTATCGGTTTTGGCTAGTTTTCATTCTTTATCAGGTAATTTAGCTATGGAAAGGAGCACTAAACGTTAAAAGGATCGGTTTGATAAAACACGAAGAAATTGTGCTCAGGACGTTCATTTCACCCGATCGACCGGGTACTCCATCATCACCTGATCGATCGACGTTTACAACCTCATCAACCATTTTTGCCGAATGGTCGATCGATCGGACATTCTCAGCATCACCCGATCGATCAACCTCCACCAGCCAACCACGCGAATGATGGATCGATCGAGCATCTTCACCTTCACCCGATCGATCCGATCCCGAAGACACTTCACCCGGTCGATCCAACATTTCACCTGACCGGGTGAAATTCATTTAACTTGTCTATTTAAAGAATTTTAGACGATTTTTAGGTCATTAAGTCATTTTTTAGCAGCAGCCTTTGTTTTTCAGAACCTAGAGGACGATTTCTATTGTTTTTGAGACATCTTGTAAGGGAGAAGATCTCCAAACAATTCATTGAGAAGATTTCTGAACCCTCTTTAATTTGTTTTCAAATTTCATTATGCAATTGTTCTATCTTATGTCTTTTTATTACTTGATTATGATTGAGTAGTTCCATTGTTAGGGATTGGAGATTTAGGGTTTTCATGATTGGGATTTAGATTCAAATAGATTAATCATCACTTATCACCTCTATCATTGTTATTTTATAAACTAGAATTGAATTGGCCATTTAGTTCTTGATCTAGGGTTTAATCTATATTCCAAAAGCTTATAGAAACTTGATTAGACATTGATAGGCAATTCAAATTAACCAATGGGAGTTGTTGTTAAATTGAATTATGAATTTATCGGATTTGATCATTAAAGCTTGCCTAGGATAGCCGGGATCAAGTGAAAACTTAGATTTCCGGATCGTTAGTCATTTGTAATCGGTTTTACGGAAGTAAATCGGTTAGTCTTTTGTTTTCTGAATTCTAGGTGCAAATTAATAGTTTCTGAATAGTAATATGAATCCCCGTTTGATTGAATTCCCGAAACTCTCCAATCCTTGACTTTTTTAATTAATTGTTTTAAATCGTTTTATTCGTTTTACACTTTGTTTTCGTTGATTACAAAACCACAAAACTTATTTATTTATTGCTTTTTACTCTTAGACGTAATTGAAACGCTTATACGAATTAGTATCCATTGGTCTCTGAGGATTCGATCCCTAAGTACTGTTGTGATTGATTGTTCACTTGCGATTTATTTTGGGTTAAAACTCGTGATATCAATTCTCGACAGATCTGAGCCATTACCCAAGGCGCCAAAAGAGTAGACCCGTGCATCAAGAATCGCCGCAGGAATCAGCTAAGAAAACCTGCATATTACCTCGGATATTTGATGAAATCCTCAAGACACTGACTGGGTTTTTGTTGTGCGTTTTACGGTGACAATCAGGTTTTGGGCAACCACCAGGACCACCACCGGACCACTGTGAGCCACCGCATTTGAGGTAACCTCTGTCTAATCCTTCCGATGACTTGTCAACTAAGCAATTGGTGACTTGTACATCAGTTTATTTAATTTTTAGGAATTTCCTGTGAATTTCCAGATTTTTGAAAAATTAATTTTTGGGATCCCGGAAGAGTTTTTAGGATTTATTTGAGTTATTATGGTTGTAAGATTACTAAGTGTTACCTAAAATGTTTTTATGGACATTTCGGTAATTTTATAAGTCATGGGCGTTTTGGTCATTTACACCCCTTTAGAGAGACTAAGAGCATTATCAATGGTAGAAACTCATAACAGTTTCTTAACAATATTATAATAACAAATTTTAAGAACATTTTGTTAGAACTCTTTAAAAAGTTTTTAAATAAGAGATTTTAGAGATTCTCTCTCTTCAGATTAAGAACCTCTTCAATATTTGTCATTATTTTTCATTATAAAGTTTAAGAAACTCTTACTCTAAGATCCTCCATTGGAGATGGTCTAAGGTGTGTGCATGACCATGGTTCCACAAGTTTAATTAATTGCTTGAGTTATGTTAATTGTGTGGTTTTTGTGTTTGAGTTTTGAGTCTTGCGTGTTTGTTTGAGAAATTGAATTAAACCAGTGTCGGTTTAATATTGAGTTAAAAATTGAATAAAATAGAGTAATTAAGTATTTGAAAATTAACCATACAATTGAGATTGATGTCTAGTCAGCGAGCGTAACGAGTAAAAACCGTCTAACTAGATGAAAACTGGGCGTAACGAGTAAAAACTGGTATTTGAGTAAAATGTTATGTTCGGGGATAACGATTAAAAACCATTCATCACATGTTTGAGAAAATTGAGAAAAAGGTGATAATCGGACGTAACGAGTAAAAACCGGTTATCACATAAATTGAAAATAAAAATGAGAATTGAAAATATATGGTTAACATATATTTGAGAATTAATTACTCTTGTCTACAAAGAACCGAGTAGAGGAAAGGATTGCACACTCATTATTTATTAAATACTTATATCGCCATTTCGTGTGCGCATGTAAAGGAAAAAAAAACAATGTGGTCGATATCATGGGATTGCAGCTGCAAGAAGATGGTATACCTGTGTCGGTTTATGATGTTTTATTATATTTGAGAACCTAACGAGTTTAGGTTGTTGAGGTTATGATTTATTTGAGTTATAATATTTGAGTGTTTGAGTTATAGAATTAAGAGTTAATCCAGTTTTTAAAACCGATAAGTATGAAATTATCGGTTAAGTAATAAAAAATTTAAAAAATAGCGGTTTAGAATCTAAAAAACCGGATTGGAGTGTTTCAGTTTGGTATCAGAGCGGAATTATTTCTAGGACACTCTGAGTTTTTGTGTTGTGATTGAGTCAATTCGGTATACCATCCTCAAGCCAAGCGATTCCATGGTAAGTCTCATTTGAGTTATTTTATTGTTTTTCGTATTGATTGAGTTGATTGAATTTTTAGATGGTAAATTCTGAAAATTCTGATGCGGTTATCCGTGGTCGGGGTCGTGGAGGAGGTCATGGTAGAGTCATTTCTAAGTCATCACAGAGCACTTATGTGGGACAAGGCAGTGTGGGTGCTGCTGAACATGCAGCACAGGCTGAGCATGTTTATGTGGGTGTTCAGGCACAATTAACAAGAGCAGTTTTGGGAGGAGAGCAGCCACCGTGGGCAGCTGTTATGTTGGGTTTGCTAGCGACTTTGGTAGAGCGGACTATGGTATCAGTTTTGGTACTGACTCTGGTTGTTCCAAAACAGGCATGAGTACCAGCGGGGGTTCCTAGAGTAGTGCCATCTGAGCCTACGTACTTGAGTATGTTGGATCACTTGCACCATTTTGGAGTCCATTGTTTTGCTGCAGTTCGAGGCCAGAAGAGGCTGAAGAGTGGTTAGGCCTTCTAGAGAGGAGTTTCCGATCAGTGAGGTGTCCGGAAGGATACAAGCTAGATCTGGCTACTCATTATTTCGAGAGAAATTCCTGGTGGAAGGGTGTGGTTGCCAGACGTATTGGCATTTTGTTGGTGTGGACTGACTTTGTTGCTGAGTTCAGATGCAAGTACGTTCCACATGAGGCCTTAGATCGATTAGAGTGCAAGTTTCTAAACCTAACTCAGGAGAACCATACTATTCGAGACTATAAGATAGAGTTCAATTGACTTAAGCAGTTTGGTGACAGAGACTTAGAGGATGAGAATGTGCACATCCGACATTTTCTGAGGGGCATGCGCCTTGAGATTAGGAACAGATGCAATCTGCAGACTTATGTTATCTTAGCTGAGTTGGTTGAGCATGCAGCTATTGCTGATGAGGGTTTAAGATTGGAGGCGCAGTCGCGCCCAGCAGTGTCAGAGGGTCAGAAGAGACCTCAGAGTTCTAGCCTTGGTAAAGGTGGAAGCCCTTTCAGCAGCAGCAGCAGGGACAGAAGAGGAAGTGGATCGGCAAGTCCAAGAGTACGAGACCCATGCTTTCTTTTGATGGAGATGTTTTCAGTGTGGTGCAGCGGGTCATCTAGCTGCAGAGTGTCCTAAAAGGGACCGGACTTGCTTATTTTACAAGGAGCTGGGGCATATCAATACCAGTTGCCCTAAATTGGCATAGTCATTGGCGAGAGTTGAGGCACCGCCGAAGAAGATTGCTGCAGCCCCACGGGTTTATACCAACCGTGCAGAGTCTAGAGTAGTAAGCGGCTGCAAGCTGATCACTGGTTAGTTTTTATAGTTATGTTCTTGTTTGATTGTTAATTGTTTAGACTGCTTGGTATTGCTTGATGTTGTTTCTTTAGCCAATTAAAATTGCAGGGACTTTAGTTGTAGGCGGTATTGAGTCTCACACGTATTGCTTGACTCTAGAGCTACACAATGCGTCATCACACCGATTTGGGTAGCTGAATGCAGAATTCGAGAGTTATAGGATAGTCATTTTGGATTAATACGGACAGCTGAGGGATGCTATCTCCGGACCCAGGGCTGTGTTGAGGGTGTGGATGTGTTGGTCGTTGGAGAGCTCATTCATGCGGATTTGATTGTATGTCCGGTGGAGCATATGACGTTATTTTAAGGATGAGTTGGGTCAGTAAGTATCGAGCCTATCTGGATTGCTACCGAGGGTGAGTAGTGTTTAAGTTAGTATTGAGAACTCGGGTTTATCAGAGAGTAAAACCGACTACCGGATGTCTAGTGATTTCAGCCATATAGGCAGATCCATGATTGAGATGGGCTGTGAAGCTTACTTGACTACTATCTCTATGCCAACAGAGGTTGGCCAAGCCACGTTGAAAAACATCAAAGTAATTTTTGAGTTCGAGGATGCATTTTGACCTTTGAGCGGGTTATCACCATCTAGAGATCCGTTTGCAATTGAGTTGGAGCCAGGGGTAGCGCCGCTGTCTAAGGCACCATACCGGATGGCAGAGCTGAAGAAGCAACTGGAGGAGTTCCTGGACAAGGGTTTTATCCGACAAAGTAGTTCACCTTGGAGAAAACCAATTCTTTTTGTCAAGAAGAAAGATGGTAGTGTCCAGCTATGTATTGACTACCGGAGTTAGAACCGGGTTACTGTTAAGAACAAGTACCCGGTACCAAGGATCGATGAGTTGTTGGATCAATTATGGGATGCCATGTGGTTCTCCAAGATTGATTTAGTTTCGGCTTATCATCAGATTCCTATTGATGAGGTAGATGTAAGAAAGACGGCTTTCAGGACTCGATATGAGCATTATGAGTTCGTAGTCATGTCTTTCAGTTTGACTAATGCACTAGTTGTATTTATGAGGTTGATGAATGGTGTATTTCAAGAATACTTGGACGAATTAGTGCTTACATTCATTGACGATATTCTTGTTCATTCCAAGAGTCTTGCATATCATTGTGACCATTTAAAAAAAGTTATGAAAAAGCTCCTGGAGCAGCATTGCTAGAACTTGTGGAACCAATACTGCAAAATTATATGACATATTCGAAGTTTTAAATTTTATTCTTTATTTATTATTTTATGGGTTTATTTATTGAAGGTTCTGAAGTTGTTTAGAATGTTAGATTGCTATATTATTTTGAGAATAATCGCTGCATGTGAGTTTTTATTATTAAGTATAAGATTAATAATATATAAAAATGTTTTTAAAATTATAATTATCTGGTATTAGCGATTGTTTTTTCAAGAATATTTTTGTTATAATCATATTTATCATTTTTATGAATTGTAAAAAACTTGATTATTCACTAACAAATTCTCTATAATTTCTTTTTGAAATATAATAAGATAATTTTATTATAAGTATATCAAAACGCCCAAACTCATAAAAATTAAGAACTAAGTTAGCATATTGATGTTTTATGATAATAATATATTTTTCACTATCTTACATTACTATAAATAGTGTAAAAGATTACATTTATACAATCAATAATTATTTTAGTTAAAATAGCAAATTAAATTGTAAATCTTATTATATAAAATTTGATTGTTTTCGTGAAAATGCGATATATAGTAAAATCTTCGTTAACGAGATCACAATACATGTAGTTATATTTATTATATTCTGACATATATATAATAATAATAAAATACTAATAAGTTTACTATTTTTGTTTAACTGAAATAATTTTAAATAACTGAAATAATTTACAATCAATTTTGTTTAAAAGTTTGCTAGTATGTATATACTCTTTGTTTAGAATAAATTTTCAATAACTATTATTTATAGTTATAATATTTTACTAATGAAAGAATATAAAAAGTAGAAGAATGGAAAGAATATAATATACAGAAATTTGAATTGGTAAAACTTGGCCAAAGCAATAGACTAGCTGAGGGTAATATCGAATCAAAAGAATGAGTAGTATTATAGTATTTACCCATCAAAGACAGAGAAGCCTGAAGCACTAAACTTGAACATGAACATGATCACGTCTAAATACATTTTATATGACGTGGTGCCATCGTTTTATATTCTAGGATCCACACTGACCATCCTCATTGGTCTAATATCTTTCTGATTATTCTAAAAAAAATCTGTAAAATAAATAGTCAACATTTTCTTTTTGTTGCCGAAGCACATAAGTTTTTTTCTATTGGTTTTTTTCCAAAAGTTTTTTTTTAACGGTTTTTGAAGTATAGTTTATCCCAAAAATCCAAATATTTAAACGAAGGAATTTTGAAAACACGAATAGCAAGAAAGCTAAGACCAAAAGATATATATCTAAACGTGAATGCCACAAAGTATTTCAGGTTCATAAAACCATTTGACATATAGAGTTTAACCATAATTCATGTGTGATATTATAAAAATTACTATTTAAAATAATTACTTTTCATTTAAAATTTAATCAGAATTTTCCATAATGTAGTAATATTTTAAAAACCTAAACTCACAATAATACACAATTAAAAATAAAATTTATACTAAATAATGAATAAGATCTTTATAAACGTGTAACTAATGCTATAGATAAAATATACTAAATAATGTATATGAAAATAAACTATTTTTAAGATTTCAAATCATTAAAAATCTTGACTATATATAGAATCATATAAATTTACTATATTTTTAAAAATCATGTATTATTAAATATTTATCTAATTTACTGACCAAAAATTATCGGTAATTTCATAAACTATAACTAATTAAAAGAGTCCTGCAATATGTGCATAGTATTTTAATTTGGATATTTCTATAATACAATATGTATACTATTATGAGTAATGCTGAAAAGAAAATGACGACTTTCATAAGATATAACCTATAATGTCATTAAACTATATTTTCATTTCCGACAAAATATTTAATTTTTATTTTAATTTTATGAATAACTTTAAATAAAAACAGCATTTTATATATTTATTTACAATAAAATAATCGATTATAAGTACTCTATTAAATTAATTATTAGCTGCTTTTTCAAAGTATAAAACTAAACCTCATCTACATAATTACATGAAATATATTAAATTGATAGGTTTAAGAAAAATCATAAATCATATGACAAAAGATATTTGATAAATCATATAAATGCATATGTGAATTAATTTATCTATTATTTGAAATATATAATAAACTATAAAACAATTACTCATAATATTAACGATAAATATAATAATATGATATTTTAATAACTTAATTTTTTATCATTCTAATATATTCCATCTACTTTATTTTAACTTTACGTTTCAAAAACAGCTACAATAATTTAGAAAAATTTAGAAATTTAATATGTAATCGTTTTTAACTAATATAACTATAAACAAATAAATAACTTTAGTTAACACAGAACAAGTAAATAAAATGTCAAAGCATAAAATAAATCTAATCTAACACATTAATATTAATATTATAAATACTAGGGTTTACGATCTATTACTGCATAAGAAATAGCATATAACATTAATTTTCCATCGAACTAATGCATCAATCTATTGTTCCTTTGGAACTAGTGCATCAATATATTTTTCATTTGGAATTAATGTATCAATATATTTTTTCTTCGAACTAAATGTTAAATTTATATCTCCATAAACAAAAAGTTATAAACTTCAATCTCCAATCCACTCTAATTTTTATTAAAAATAAATCTAAGTATTTATGAAATATATAAATATAAAATAAAACTACATATAGTAAAAATACAAAAATATAATATAATAAAATTTTGTTTATTAAATATAATTAGATATCAATAATAAAATATATAAAAACTTTATATAATAAATAAATATTACACAAAAACAATAGTAATATTGAAAATAATATATAAAATGTTCATAATAATATAACTATTTTAACAATTTTAAAGCATTTTTATTTTTGTATAAGAAAATATTGTTCATTTAATAATGATAAGATTTATATAATTTTTATATTTTTTATTTTAATATGATTTCGTATATCAGTTATATATTATTTTAATTTTATATGATTTTTTNATATAATATTATTTTAGTTAATTATTTATGTATTATATCAAATTTTCATTTGTTTTATATTATTTATATCTAATTTTATTTCATAAATATAATTTATAATATTTTATTTTTGCTTTGTTATATATAATTTTATTTTATTTTTATATGATTTTTAAGTATTTAATTTTTTAAAAAATTTAAATAAGAGGTGATGTAGAGATTAGAGTTTATAACTTTTTGTTTATTGAGATATAAATTTAACACTTAATTTCAAGGGAAAATAAATTGATGCATTAGTTTCGAATAGAAAATAAATTTATGCATTAATTCGATACAGAAGTGATGTTATATGATAGTTTTCATGAAAAAATATATAGTAAACCCTATATACTAATGAAAAGAATATATAAAGCATGTGTTACTATCTTTTCAATTTTATAAAGAAAAATAAAATATAATAAATTATTTACCAAATATATAATCGACAAGACAAAGTATACATTGTAGGACTAACTTGATTTAGAAAATATGATAAATTAAACAATTAGATTATGTCCGAACATGGAACATATTATTCGTAGATTACGCAAATACATTTACAAAGAAGACTAGATTGCTTCCATGTCAACACTTTCAATGTCCGTGTCTCACTCCCGCTCGGAAAACTGGTCTTTCAACTCCTCCTACGGATTCTAGAACTTTTACTATGACAAAACAAGAAGAGACTTCTTATGAAGTTACTACACATATAGAACAATCTTTTGTTCCAACTTATGAGGGTGAGATTAGAAGTAGTACAGGAAGACCAATAATGAAATTACGGAGACTAGAGAACAAGTCATAAAATAACAATTTTATTAAGAAATGTATGAATCTCTTAAACACTATTACACAGATGTTTAATTCTATATTACACAAGCAATACTATTTGTCACGGACCAATTCCTAACTACCCAAACTCACAGCAGCAACGGCCGCTACACTCTTTTATTCACTCACCAAACCTTGGGAAGAAAAACCAGAGTCGGACTAATTCAAACATTATGCACCTATGCTTATCCTTGGTTGATTTCATGATTAGCTTTGCATTATGACTAACCTTCCGCTGTGCTACTAATACTCTAACCATCTACAAGTTATTATCAAAGACTAATATGAACAGGATGTATCGGAAGCTTGGAGTGACACACTCATATAAAAAAGGGGAGATTGAAGTTACAAGCTCATGGCACGGTGACACAACAATGACGATATGCATTGTGATACAACAAGGAGTATTGTTGTGCAACGATGACTTGTAAACGAAGTGAAGCAATAAAAGGAAAGATCAGTAAAAGGCCGCGTCAAAGACAAGAATGAAAATATCATCTCAAAAGGAAGATTTCCATTAAGATGAATACTCAAGAATAATGGAAGATTTGGAGATATGCTTCTTCAGCAAAAAGGAAGATTTTCTGGTTATGCAATTAGTGAATATTGTCTAGATCAAGTAGTGAACCATATAAATATTCGCGTACAAAGATGTTGCTCTTTTAGCGTTTTAGACATTAGTCCGACTCTGACTTTTCTTCCCAAGGTTTGGTGAGTGAATAAAAGAATGTAGCGGCTGTTGCTGCTGAGAGTTTGGATAGTTAGGAATTGGTCCGTGACAAGTAATATTGCTTGTGTAATATCGGATTAAACATCTGTGTAATAGTGTTTAAGAGATTCCTAGATTCCTTAATAAAATTGTTATTTTATTACTTGCTCTCTAGTTTCCGTAATTTCAGCATTTGCATCCTTCTAGCCAAAATTTTTGAGATAACCTTATACACCACGTTACAACATGAAATAGGACGAAAATCTCCAATTTTGTCATCCATTTCCTTCTTAGGTACCAAGGTGATAGCTGTACAATTCCATTATTTCAACAACAATCCAGAAGAAAAAAACTCTTTTACTGCAGAAATTACATTCTCTCCTACTATTCCCCAAGATTTCTGAAAATATTTCTCGGTGAATCCATCCGGTCCTGGAGTTTTGTTTCGTGGCAACGCAAAGATCTCTCTTTTGATTTCATCAGAAGATACTGGAGCTTGCAGAAGGTCCTTAGTTGTAAAAATCTTTTATTGCTAACATCTTGTATTTATACGTTAGTTAAGTACCCGGAATACTACAGTATTTGCTAACAAATAAATAAATATATTTCTTTTATTTACTATTCCTTGTATATGTTGTCAAGTATTCGATTTATTTACTAACTGACTATATATTTTAATTTTGAACAAAAATATTTTTAGCTGACTATATATTTTAAATAGAAAATAGTATAATTGTTTATTAACTTTTTTGTGAACAAAAGAACATAAATGGACTTGACAATAATGCATTAACAAATTATGTGAATCAACAATATAAAAATGTTGAAAGATACTTAATTTTTCTCTCACTCTCTCTATTTTCCTCTCCAATCTTTAACCACTGTCTTCTCGAAGCCATAGATCAAGAACATATCAACTCATGAAAACAATCCCTATTCTTCTTATTCTTTTTATTCTTTTGAGTTGCTGCAATGGAGCAAGAACCACGAACGTATTCAATACAAACTCGCCAATATCTAAACAGAATGACGTCGTTTCACCACCTCATCACCATAGTCAAGTACAAGATCACAAAAGTGTACAGTTCTTAGGGCTCTTGCCACGTCAGTTTCCAGCTCCAGCTTCTGGTCCTTCTAGAAAACATAACGAAATCGGTTTAAGTAGTACTAGAACTACTCGATCTTCTCCTTGAAGTTCAAGGTTAAATAATGAATCTCCTTTTTTATTTATGTAACTTTTGTGGTCTATTATTTTCCCCTTATAATTTGATTTTGGTTTAAACTGATATATACAGTGGCGGATCCAGGTTACAATTTTACCGGGGGCAAACATACATTAATATTTCGATATTTATAACAAACAAAAAACATAAAAACCAACATACATTAACGTTTCGATATTTATAACAAACAAAAAACATAAAAACCAAATAGAATAAATTCGTCTTAATGCATTTCAATTTTTTTTTTTGAGAAAATAAGATTGTATGGTTGATATAAAAAACTTACATTTGATCTCATTTTCTTGATTTGGATGATAATCTGATATTTGTATTTTTAGAGGAACTTGGTATATCATCCAAATTAGTATCAGACATTGAATTAGATAATTGTTTGAAATATTGATCGATTTGTTCCATTGATTAATCTATAAAATATTATAATAAAGACAAACTTAAACAAATATGAGTTGCATAAAATTTTAAATTATACTACAATATAATATAACAAAAAAAATCATATGGTTAATTAACTAAATCAGAACCATTCAAAAATAAAAACAAACTGAAACTATTTAATATCTGATTGATAAAA
>KE158581.1:0-12753 GCA_000411055.1 Leavenworthia alabamica | reverse complement strand
CAGGGATAAGGATAAAGAGAGGGAGCGTAAAAGAGATAAAGAAGGAGACACGGAGAAGGAGATCTCTCGAGGTAGAGATAAAGAGAGGGAGAAAGAAAAGAGCAGGGATCGGGATAGAGACAGAGAAAGAGATAGGGTAAAAGAAAAGGACAAGGAAAAAGAAAGAGATAAACATAGAGATAGAGAAAAAGAGAGAGATGATGAGAAGGAGAAAGAAAAAGAGAAGGAAGCATACAAAGACAAGGATAGGTCAAGAGGGAAGAAGGAGAGAGCAAGTAAGCAAAGTTATGAAGATGATGATGAGACTCAAGATGCTCCTGAAAGATATGAACATTTGGATAACAGAGGTTCGAATGAAGGTCAGGATAATGTTGATGCTGCATCAAGTGGGAAAGAAGCATCTGCGTTGGAACTTCAGAATCGCATTTTGAAGTAAGTGTTTCTTATAATTTCGTGTTGTTAACTATTCAATCATTGTAGTTTTTTAATATTGAGAAAATTCTGCATTCAGACATGATTTTTTGGTAAAGTTGTTTTCTGGGCATCCTCTATTTTGGGCACTTGTCTGTTTGATGCTGTTAAAAATTAAAAATTAAAAATTTCTGTGTTTTTTCCCTTAGGATGAGAGAGGAAAGAAAGAAGAAAGCTGAAGATGCTTCTGATGCTCTTTCATGGGTTGCAAGGAGCCGTAAGATTGAGGAAAAAAGAAATGCCGAAAAGCAAAGAGCACAACAGCTCTCCAGAATTTTTGAGGAACAGGTGATTCCTCTATTCTTTGTATATATTGTATCTTTTTGTTGTTTTTCCATAACTTACTTGCCTTTGACATTTTAATAATCCAACCTATGTCATATTTGTTCAGGACAATCTAAACCAAGGTGAAAATGAAGATGGCGAGGATGGCGGTAAGTTTTCCTTTGCAGTTCTTTTACACCTAATTAAAATCTTCAAAGGAAATAATTATTTAAACTAATATGCAATTATGCATAAGTATAATGATTCAAATATTCTATCATACGAATACCATAGAATTCTGTTTTCTTTCTTCTTTTCTAAATCAAGTTTCTTAATGTGTTGCATTCTGGTTAATAATTATCTTCACATATTCTGGTTAACAGGGCATCTATCTGGTGTTAAAGTTCTACATGGTTTAGAAAAAGTGGTGGAAGGTGGAGCAGTTATCTTGACACTAAAAGACCAAAGAGTCCTGGCCGATGGAGACGTAAACAATGGTTAGGAGTATCATTTTATGCTCTCTTTTATTTATGTTATCAATATGGTTGATGTAAGGGTATGTCATAAACAAGATTTGCATGTATTCTGGCAGAGATTGACATGCTAGAAAATGTGGAGATTGGAGAACAAAAGCGCCGGAATGAAGCTTATGAGGCCGCCAAGAAGAAAAAGGGAATATATGATGATAAGTAAGTTAAGGATATTTCAATGGCCTTTAGATGAGCATATCTGTTTGTTGCGTAAGATTGAATAATGGCAATAATATTGATTATTTAGGTTTAATGATGACCCCGGGGCGGAAAAGAAGATGCTTCCTCAGTACGATGAGCCCGCTACTGATGAGGTAAGTTACTGTCTAATGGAATCTCCTATATCAAATTGCAGGACATCCTTTTAATCAATTAACTTTGCTGATTTTGTCTTCAGGGGGTCATTTTGGATGCAAAGGGTCGCTTTACCGGTGAAGCCGAGAAGAAGCTGGAGGAGGTACTTTTTCTTACTAACATTTTATTGTGATTCATGGATGTTAATATAATAAGTATACACAAATGGAATTCATTGGCCTTCATGTTGTACTACAGCTGCGTAAAAGAATCCAAGGTCAAACGACACATACTTTTGAAGACCTTAACTCATCAGCAAAGGTCTCATCAGATTATTTCTCACATGAGGAAATGTTACGGTTCAAAAAACCCAAGAAAAAGAAGCAATTGCGGAAAAAGGATAAATTGGACTTGAATGCACTTGAAGCAGAAGCTGTTGCATCCGGATTAGGAGCTGATGATCTTGGTTCTCGAAAAGACGGCAAAAGGCAGGCCATGAAAGAAGAGAAAGAAAGGTCTGAGTATGAAAAACGTAGCAATGCCTATCAGGAGGCCATTGCTAAAGCTGATGAGGCATCCAGACTACTCAGAAGGGAACAAGCTCCTACTAAAAGAGAAGAAGATGAGAGTTTGGTGTTGGCCGATGATGCTGAAGATCTTTATAAATCGTTAGAGAAAGCTAGGAGGTTAGCTTTCATTAAGAAAGAGGAAGCTGGATCTGGTCCTCAGGCAATTGCGCAACTTGTGGCTGCCAGCGCCAATCAAACAACAGATGATAATAGGGATGAGCCACAAGAAAATACAGTGGCTTTCACAGAGATGGAAGATTTTGTCTGGGGTCTCCAGCGTGATGAAGGTAAACAGACATACTCACGTATCTCCTAAATTTTGTGGCTAGTTTAATCAATTCTGCCACCTGTTGATTACCTTTTTTCTTAAACAAATTTATACTTTTTGGTATGGAGTTGTTGATCTTTCAGTGTGGTCTTTCAGGTGTGCGGAAGCCGGAAACCGAAGATGTTTTCATGGAAGAAGATGAAGCAGCTGAAGCTCGTGTTGAAGTAAAAGAAGAGCATCCAGATGGTTGGACAGAAGTAAAAGACACTGAGATGGTTGCAGCAGACATATCATCAGATACCAAAGAGATAACTCCTGATGAAACTATACACGAGGTTGCAGTTGGAAAAGGATTATCTGGTGCATTGAAGCTTCTTAAAGATCGAGGGACCTTAAAGGAAAAGGTTGAATGGGGTGGTAGAAATATGGACAAGAAAAAGAGCAAGCTTGTGGGTATTGTAGATGATGAAGGTGGTAAAGAATCTAAAGAAAGATTCAAGGACATTCGGATTGAGAGGACTGATGAGTTTGGTAGAACTGTAAGTTTTCTTAAACATTTGCTTGTCGTTTTTTTAATAAAAGAATCGGATCTTTGAACTGTGACGTTGTTAACAGCTAACTCCAAAAGAAGCCTTTCGATTACTCTCACACAAATTCCATGGGAAGGGACCTGGAAAAATGAAGGAAGAGAAAAGGATGAAACAGTACCAGGAAGAGCTCAAGTTAAAGCGAATGAAAAACTCAGATACACCATCTCAATCTATGCAAAGAATGAGAGAAGCTCAAGCTCAATTGAAAACTCCTTACCTTGTCCTCAGTGGCCATGTCAAACCAGGGTATATATATATATATATATATATATATAGGCTCAGTTTTAGATTTTTCGTGTTTCATTAACTAATAATACTTGTATGTTTCATTTTTTTAGACAGACTAGTGATCCTCAGAGTGGGTTTGCGACTGTTGAGAAGGATGTTCCAGGAAGCTTAACACCAATGCTTGGTGACAAAAAGGTTACAGAATCTATAGATAATTATATTTCTATTTAACAAGTTATTAGTAAAATGCTTAATCGAGGATCATTGCCATGAAACATTTCAGGTGGAGCATTTCTTGGGAATAAAGCGGACATTGGAGTCTGGAAACTCTAATACACCACCGAAGAGACCTAAGCATTGAATCAAAAGCTATTGCTCTGCTTTACTCTTTTAAGTATTCTGATCTTTTGTTACAATCTTTACAAGACATAGCTCTATATGGATTCATGTCGAGACTAATGAAAGAAGATTTAGTTTTGCAATCAAGTTTCTCTATAACAGGAAATTACATAAAGCATTTGGGTTTGGTTTAAGATAAACTAAACTGAATATGCAGTTGTTTCAACCTTTCAATCATCAAAATAAACCATTTAAACTTGTGTGAAATCATGGACTTGCAAAATATTCCAAAAGATTCACGCTGAGGTATGAGACAATCACACACTTTATTCAAGATGATCTTAAACAAAGAATGCAGGAACAAGTAACTGAAGATAGCTTGCAAACCATGTCCATATCTCTTGTTTATATGACAAGACCGATACAAAAACCTGAGCTAACTTGCATACCAATTCGCCTTACAATCATACAATACACCTTGCATTGGTGAAAAATGTAAGGCATTTCATCAATCAACTATCTCATTACTGAGGAACATATTATCACCATTAAAAGCTCAACAAAGTGAATCATAAGCTACACTAACTACCAACAGTTGAGAACAGAAGCAAATGACCAAGAATTTAGAGATCCAATGCTTTTCAAGAGTAACAACAGTTATGCATTTGGAACAAGGCTCTGCAAAACTTACAAGTAAAGGAAAGAGAAGCAACTACAAAAAAAAAGAGAAGAAGCAAGTGTTCAAGAATCCAAATGAAAATTAGCAAAGTAGCTAGTCACACCATAGAACAGCCGCAACAACCTTGATTCAACTTTGACAGTTTTTTCTCAGAAATGGTTTCTTCTTAGTTACTATGTCCCAAAAGAACTCCGTCAATACAGGCTCATAAGAAGGCATCTTAGCATATCCAGGAAAGTAGTTAATATCAATTATAAGGTACCTATTAACATCCCTTGCATCCCTAATGACATCAAAGTTAAAGAGATTAAGACCCATTGATTCCCTCATGGCTTTTGCTAGATGTGTCAAGAAACTCGATGGAGGCATCTCCACAGTCTCTAAACTCCTATCTTCACCATACTCTTTGTTCTTCTCTTCTTGAGCAGTCAAATTAGATATCTGTGAAAAAGGAAGAGAACCTTTAAATGTCACAATCTTCTCTTCAGATATATCAGGTAAAGATCTTCTCTTTACACATTTCACATAATCTCCAACCACATAAACCTTAAAGATCACACCACCATGATTCACAAACTCCTGTAACACAATTGGAGCTTTAAGTATCTTCATCCCTTCTTGATCATAAATCAAAAACATTTTATGAGATTTCGCACTCCCATCTGCATCCAATGGCTTAGCAATCACTGGAAACTTAAGCTCTCCTAAAGCTTCTCCGCCGCTTAAAACACTTGAATCCATAACTACAACTTGTTTTGGAACACCAAATCTTTCATTATCTGAAACATGAAACTTCAATTGAGTTATCACCTCAAGCATTGAAACCCTATTGTGTAATCGTTCAATAGCTTCAGGCGAATCAATTACAGGAACATTAGGATATTTCTTTCGAAACTCATGAAGATTCTCCTTCCAATACAAATCATAGAGCTTGTGGATTATGCAATCGAATTTCCCTTGTTCTAACAACGATTTCGTTGGATCGAGCTTGACCAGATCAATGCCACGTTGCTTGGAGTGTTCAATCAAAGAAGGCTGAATAAAGCTATGTTGTTTCTTTGCTGCGAGTGCGTATCCAACTATGTATCTCTTTTGGATTGAATCTGACATTTTGAGCTGTTCTGATTTGAAGTTAACAATTTTAGGGAAAAAATCATGCCCAGCAAACCCTTGATGTGAAATTGTATACGGAACGTTAAAAAATACTCGATCAGATCGAAGAGATGATACAGAATTGTGACTGTAAATTCCAGAGAGGAAAAAACGTGAAGGTTGGTTTTTTTCAAGAGATGAAATAACGAAGAGAGAGAAAGAGAAGGGAATGTTGTACACGTGTGAAATCCAATATTGGTACGTGTGAAAATACAAGTGGTGGATGTTGGACACGTGTAAGCATGCGGAAGATGGGTGAGTGTTAAGTCCTTTTAGTAGATGGACGGTCACGATGCTTCTTAATTGTTATGGCCAATATAGGCTTGGGCCTTTGATCTTTGGAACCCAAATAGGCCCGTGATAAACGTAGCTTATCAGACAAACAGTCTGCTTGAGAAAGGCCCAAGCCCATATAGGCATATGGTACTCCGTTCAAAGCTGCTTGTATGTTATCGTTGCAGTTAAATTATAAAAAGCGAAATTACAAAAAAAAAAAACACAAACACAAACCTTTACATAAAAAAAAGATGGAAAAAAACATTGTTGTTAAAATCAAAATAAAAAAAGAAGAAAAGAATCAAGAACCAACAAAGACATATATGTATAAGGGAGAACAAGGGTATACAGATATATGTTTTATATATATATAAGCTTCTTACTTACTTTGCTTACCTCAGAGAAGAGTTTTGTTATTTATGGTTAACTGGTGTTTTCTTCTTGAGAAGATTCCCAACTTTACCAAGTAAAGTCTTCTTCTTCTTCATCTTCTTCTCCATCATTAGCTGATCTTCTCCTGTTAAACTGTTTTCATCTATGTTGTCTGTTGAGTTTTGGTCGCTTTCATCGATTTTGCTTGAATGATCTTCCTCTTCTTCTTGACATTCTAGTTCTGATTTCTTCTCTGGAAAAGCTTCTTTCTTCTCTATTTGACAACTTTCCCACATTTTGAATATAACTTCAACTGAATTATCTTTGTCATCATCATCTGCAGATTCTTCTTTCTTCTCGGTTTTTCCATTCATGTCTTTCTCCTCCATACCATTATTACCATTGTTTATCTTCTCTTGTGTTTCGACTTTAGAAGATTTCTCTTCTACACTGCTATGACCATTCTCAGAAGAAAACTCAACCACTTTTGGTAACAAATCATAGTCTTTTTCGCTTTCACTGAACTCACCATTCTCCTCTTCTGTTCCCTTCTTAACCAACATTGCTTCCTCAAGTAACTTCGACAACTCCTTGATCTTCTTCAATGAAGCCTCCTCCTTTGCCCTCAGATCCTCGTTTTCATGAATGACGCTTTGAAACTCAGTTTCTTTATCCATTAGATTCTCTTTAAGTTTCATGCTTTCAGCTTTTGCTTCACCAAGAGCTTCCTGAAGATAAATCACTTCATCTTCCACTTCTTTTAAACTATCTTTCGTTTGTGCTTCTTTCTTCCAAGCTGCATCGCCTTCTTCCTTGGTTCTCTTCAGTAAAGTATCTAACCTATTCATTTCTTTACCCATTGAAGCAACTTCTTCTTCCATTTTCTTCACGTTATTCACCAGATTAGCTTCTTTCATTTCCCAATCTTTCTTTGAACTCTCGAAATGTTTATTGGTTTGTTCTACCGCACTTACAAGAACATCAATCTCATGTCTTGCCTCGTCAAGCATATTCTCGTACTTCTCGTTTGTCGCCTTAATCACTAACTTCAAGTCTTCTATCTGTGTTTCATACTCGTGATCACCTTGGCTTAACAACTTCTCTTTCAACTCCCTTCCTTCTGTTGACACTTCGTGTAAAGCAGAAGCTAAACTCTCCATTGCTTTCTTACTCTTCTCTTCTTCCTCTTTTGACCTCTCTAGATCTGATAAGAGCTTGCTTTTCTCTTCCGAGAGACTTTTAACACTTAGTGTAGCATCTTGCTCTTTCTTTAAAGCCTGATTCTTCTCCTCTTCCATAGTTTCAAGCTCACTCTTCAGGTTCTCTACTTCTTTTCCAATCTTAGATAATTCTTCTTCTCTACTGCCTAACCGTTGCTCAGATTCCTCAAGATCCTCCTTTTGTTTAGCAATTGTTGTCTCCAACGTCGCGATTTTCTCCTTCAGACCAGTGATTTCAGTTTCTGTGTCATGCAATTTATCATTGCTGCCTTCGAGTTGTTTCATCACGGATTCCAAAGATAGAGAAGCAGATCTCTCCAACTTGTTAGCTTCTTCTAGCTGTTCCTCCAGTACTTTGGCTTTGTTCTTCCACTCCTCAGATGAGCTGTGTGCACTAGATTCTGCCACCTTTGCAGCTTCTAGGTCGACATTAAGCTTCTCGATGATCAACTCTTGTTCCTTCACCTCTGCCTCGAAACTTCTGGCTTTCTCAAGATCTCTTTTCAAAACCACGATCTCATCTTCTAGTTTGCCCGATATGGCCTTCTTTTCCCGAGTTGAATCAAGCAAAGCTTTCAACCGTGTCAACTCTGAAGATAAGATATCAATTTTTTCTGCATGAATCTCAGCCGTCTTACTAGCTTCATCTGCTTGGCTCAAGGCCTTACTCTTAGCATGATTAGCCGCAGCCAATTCTTCATTGATTTTCTCAAGCTCCTGTTTAACCAGAAGAAGCGCAGCAGAATCTGAAGCATGTTGGTTCTTAACATTCTCAAGTTCTTTCTTCAATTCTTCTTCATTGTTCTGAACTGCTTCGATCCCAGCCTCAACAGCTTGAAATTTCTCAACCTCAGAATTCTCCTCCACTTTTTTCTGAGCTTTTAGAGCATCATCAAGCTTCACATTTGCTTCTTCAGCCTCTTTTTTAGCTTCACTGAGTTCATCAAGTGCTTTAGCTTTCTCCTTCTCCAATGAAGTGATCCGCTCATTCGCTTTCTGCAAATCTTCCTTGATCTGACTCAACCGGATCTGCGATTCTGTTCCTTTCACCGCTACTCGAGTTTGAGTTTTCTGCAAATCAAAAGAAACAAAATTGATGTCAACTTAACAATGATAATTTACTTCAATCAATGGCATATACAGAGGAATCATATATACCTCTGGTGGAGTTGAAACTTTTGGTGATCGTCTCTCAATAGAAGAAGAAGACTTTGAATTAGTGGAAGAACGATCAAGTGAAAGACGTGAATTTGGAATAGGTGATGCAGAATTAGAATCTGATTTATTCAATGGTCTACTCAATTTTGCTATTTTTGGAGTTGCAGGAGATGATGATTTTCCCATAGTAGTAGTAGTTGTTTCGGATACACTACTACTTCTGTTTCCCACAAAAACAACAACAAAAATCAATCTCAGCTCAAGAAGCAAACATAAACAATTGATTCAAATAATTCAAAATTGCAGTAATATAAGTCAAAATAAATCCAGAAATAAAAAAATTAGATCTAACTCCATTATTGACCATTAATATTTCTCAAAATAGAAATGTTATTGAATAAAACGAATCATAGATATATATATGTAGATCAGATCTGAAACCTACTAAAAATGGGATAAAACTTAAACAGAGTAAGACTCTTACTTAGTCTTAGAAGCCATAACCGCCGATCGCCGTCACCGCCGCGGTCAATTTGAAATGAATCGATTACAGAACAATGTTGAAATACCTTAACTGGAACTTGCAAGGTTGAGATGAAGAGTAAAATGATTCGAATTGGTGGATTAAGGAAAGAGGAATCGAAGTAACCTAACCAAGAATGATAATGGCAGGTGTGGGTTGTCTCCAGAGTGGCCACACACTCTCTCTAACAAAGCGAAACAATTAACAATTAAATAAAGTAATTAAAATTAACTAATCATTTTGAACGTGAAGGTTAGTAAAATGACGAAAGTGACCCTAGAATGTTCTTTAGTTCAAATGTTCAATCAAAGTGACAGCGAAACTATCATCACTAGGTCTGGGCGTTCGGGTACTCGGATCGGATTCGGATAGTATTCAGTTGGGTTCGGGTTTTTCGGATATATAAATTTTATACCCATATAGATACCTATAATATTTCGGATCGGGTTCGGTTCGGTTCGGTTCTATCCGGGTTCGGTTCGGTTCGAGTAGTATCCAATCGGATTCGGATAAAGTAGTATAAATTATATACTATCGGGTATATTGTACTCAAAATATCATAAACATTATCAATAAAATAAAAAATATGAAACTAATAAATTAAAAGAAATTTAAACAGATTTAAAATTTAAGAAAACAAAAAAATTTAAAACAATTTCTACATAATTTGCATTAATATGAGAAAACAAAAAAGTTTATAACAATTTCTAGGTAATTTGCTTCAACACTAATGTAAAAAAAAAATTAGTAACATATTTAAATAATAATAAATGAGATGCTAATATTTTAGAATATGTGATTATCAAAGAAGGTGTAACTTGAAACATGTGATTATAAAAAAGCATTATCGAAAAAGCAGACTTTTTCAATTAAACTAGTGAATCACCACCAAGATATGTTTTTACAAGTTTCTAGATTATTGATTATAAAAAACTAAATGAGATTGAGAGAACAAAGTAATAGAAGAAGAAGAAAATATCAAACTAAAGACAAAGAAAATAAAAACCTAATAGAAGAATTTAAAACATATGTTTAATTTTCGGGTAAAACGGGTACCCGAACGGGTATCGGATAATATCCGAATTCGAATCCGAACCCACGGGTCTAAAATATTATGATCCATCGGATATATTAGGAATATTCGAATGCGAACCGAACCCGAAAATTCGGATCGGTATCAATTCAAATTTTCGGGTACGGATAATTTGTCCAGGCCTAATCATCACTGTTGTCCATATCATCGTGGATGCAAAAGATCAACGGCTGTAATTAATTATTATTCGGCTATGTTTTTTTTTGTCAACGTTCGGCATTTTATTATTTTATTATTAACAATTTAATATAGTTAATGGTTGGTATATTATATAATGCGCCATAAAAAATAATAAAAACAATTTAGAAAGAAAAAAAAGAGGATACTTGCTCGTATATTTTAATCATTTGTTTGTACGTCGAGTTGTAAGAAAACTATACAATTCAAATTATTATATACTTGAGAAGAAAATAAACATTATTTTCATTAATCATCATAGCAAAGGAACCTAATATTCTCATCATCTTTTTATATAAATCTTATTTAGGAGTATTATTAGAAATGCAAAAGTAGAAATGGTCATGTGACTATAAGTAAAGAACACATGAGATAAGACTAATGATGCCTTTTCTGCTTTATGAAGCCCTTTAGGCTTAACAACAACAAAAAGAAACAAAAATAGTACTTACGAAAAAAAGAAAAAAGTGAAAATAATTAATCTAACTTTAATTTTAGAGTTAATTGATACTTTAACATTGTAAGATTATATCTCGTAAATGTGATTATTATATTAATGGTTTAATTATAACGGTTCAAGTTCATAGAATAATTTATGGTTCTAATATATTAAAGACAAAACCATGATGGATCGGTATCAGAAACTGGATATTGGAATGAATATAATGATGACCCTCTTCCCTTAACAATAAATAAGATTCTCATAAAGTTTATTATATACATAAATATATACATTATAATTGAAAGTATATAAATGTGTATAATATATGTTTTGTGATTAAAGGTATATGAAAGGGTGTGAATTAATGTTGACCAATAACATTAAAGAGGAAGTTTATTGGTCATTTTCATATATGAAAAGATATACGTAAAGATCACAATAACGTAACAACAAAAATAAAAGTGAAAAAACACAATAGTGAGAATTGAATTTTCTCTCCATCAAAGAAAACTATTAAGAAAAGATTAAGAGAAAAAAAATCTTTCAATCAACCATGTCAATGGATAAAGGTTAGTAGATTTCTTCTTATTCTAGATTATCTATTTCATCATATCAACTTATTAAATTGTTGTTTCAAAGTTATCGATTCATCTTGGGTTTGATTTGTAATAAAATAATTAAGGATTAAATTAACAATTAGTATCAGAGCCAATCCATTAACTTTGATTCAATAGAAAAGAATTGATTGATGAAATATGGATAAAAATTTCGTTTTTGTATTGATAGATCAATTTTGAAAGTTGTTAAAATTGATGGAAATTGATATCAAAATATAGGAAATTAAATTATATTTCTAACAGTATAAAGAACATAAAATTTGGTTCTTTAAATTGAAAGATATGATAGAAAAATAAATTTTTTAAGAAATAAAATTGAACAGTATTTCCGGTAAACAGTGCCGAATAAATAGTGTTTTCGGTGAACAGTATTTCCGGTAAATAGTGTTTCTGACAAACAGTTTCGGAGGAACCGTATTTCCGATGAACAGTGTTTCCGATGAATAGTGTTTTCGGTGAACAAAATAAATATAAAAAAAATCTAATAATTATTTGGGAAGTAGTTAATAATAATTAACCCTACTATACCGTCGTATATTACTGTCTATGCCACCGAATTTTTATATCATAATTTAATAGTTATATTTAATTATAGAAAGGTAATTCTATAATTTCCTAATTGGTACATACATTAATAAAAAATACTGACTTCCTACGTATATTACATTATTAATCAATTATTAAATTCCTTATACTATTAACTCTTAAAACTAACATAATATACAGTAAAACCTCTATAAATTAATAATATCGGGACTTTGATATTTTATTAATTTATCGTGATATTAATTTACAGAAATATTTTTTTATCTATGATATTCTTATTCTTTAAACATAAACGAAAAATTTTCTTTAAAATTCATAAATGAAATTCGTGAATGCTATCAATTTTGGTCAGATGATTGTGGCTCAAAGAATTTAGAAGAATATTCAACATGAATACAACATTCATGTACTTGAAGTTGTGATCAATAATTTTAATTATCAGAATAAAATAGATATTAAAAGCCTACTTAACTATTCAGATGAAAATAATTTATGTTCAGAATTTCAGAGTTTAGAATAAATTATGGTTTATGTCTTTAATGTAGATAAAGAAATTAAAAACGATATTATGATATCTTTCAAACCAGTTACGCGTTTGGAAGTAATTAAACGTATAGAACTCTTTACAAATTTTAGATGCAAATCAAGAAAACAACACTAAGTTTTTGATGCAATAAAAAAATTAGGGATGAGTTCTAACGAGATTCAAATTTCAAGAAAAGACAAACTATATGTTTATAGTTATACATGTATAAGATTTATAATTATTAATTTATGATATTATTGGGACTATATTTTTATACGGGAGTTTCAACAAAATTATTATCTTATTATCTTATCGAATTTTGCTATTTTTTACATTGGCCCGAATCGGGACCGGAAAATTTTATTAATTTATGGTGTTTATTAATTTATCGAGTATTAATTTAAAGAGGTTTTACTGTA
>KE158577.1:48158-79077 GCA_000411055.1 Leavenworthia alabamica | reverse complement strand
AGTTTTTTTATTATTTTTAAATTTTTAATTTTATATATTTTAACTAAATATATAACTTTAATATATTATGACTTAAATTTTATAAATATGTTATTATAAATAATTTTATAGTTCCAATTCATAAAAAATAATATTATTCTAACATTATAAATGATAACTAATATAAACAAAAACATACAATTAAAAATAAATAGATTTTTAGTGATTATTTTTGTAATTATGATATATTTTTATTAAATTTTATAAAAAAAATAAAAAAATAAAAAAATCGACTAGTCAGAAATTAATCGGATAGGCGGAGATTAATCGGTAATTAATCGGTATAACAATTAATCGGATCGATTAAAAAAAATCAGAACGGTATGGCCTCGCCTAACGCCTCGGCGGCTAAGCGACCAATTTTTAGAACAAGGAGCAATACACATACATTTGTGTAGAGTAGATAGTGCATCTATTACACACATATGTAAACAAAATTTTGTTTGATGGAAACTTTTGTAGTTGAAATGAAACTTAAGCTTAATTTGATTAATTACTGAAAAAATGATAATGCTTCCTTTGTTTATCAAATATAGTATCATTTTGTATCAAATGTCTCCAAATATTTCTTGTTTTTAGAAAAATACCTCTAGAAAATTTTTGCTCTTATCAAATTTTCCCCTTTTCTAACTTTTTATTTATTTTGTTTTAATTATTTCCTGTTACTCTCATGCTTACCAATCACACATTAATATTGTTGCTTTATTTTCTTAAACATCCGACCAAAGTACAAAACAACGTTACTTGTTATGATTCATAAGTTTGTGACGGGTACCGTAATACGGTTAACTTTATTATTAACTACCAATTCCAATGAACCTTCGAACCCAATAAGAATACGATTATAACGTACAGAGCAATCGGTGATATCGAGGACGAAACTAATGATTTAGAAAAGATATAAGAGAAAATGTATGGAACAAAAGATATGATAGCAACACTTCAGTGTATATCTGACACGTGTATGTAATAATGTACGAAGAAGACATTTCAGGTTTGTCTAAATGTATGTATGAGACAGATGTATTCCATGTATATCAGAATTCAGAAGCTTTGCTTTTCATTTAATACTTGTGTCATAATATATCATATCTTCCGATGCTTCACGTTACAATTTCTCAATCCATTATATAACCTTGAGAAAAATACAGTTATACTATAGCTTTAACATGGTTTTACATATGTTATTTGTTTGATCATTTTTATTTAGTTACAAGGAATTACTTATAACACTATCAAATATCAATTATATTTTATTGTACAAAATTATAAAAAAAATTTTAATTGAACATTTTTTATTGTCAATTTTTTAACTGGAAATTAATACCATTTTTATCAACAATATATTTTTATTTATAATTATATTTTTATAAAAAATATATTTTTCATTTAATGTTAAAGTTTAATATTTAATATTTGGGTTTAATATTTATTATTTAAAGGTTAGAGTTTAATATTTATATATAGAGTTTATGATTTAATGTTTGCCTTCAATATTTAGAATTTTAATTTAGAAATTATAATTTAATATTTAAGGTTAGAATTTACTATATAATGTTTAGCTTTAGTATTTATTGTCTAGGATTTATATAATTTCTTTAAATTAAAATCTAATTTTTCATTTAATTAATTTATTAAATAGTAATTTTGTACTAAATCAATTTTGGTGATATTTAATATAAAATATAAACTAAATTTAATGGTGTTTAAGATAATTATTCTTTATTTATTGATTTATTTTTTAAATAAAATTAGAATTAAATTTGTAACTTTCTGTATAATGTTGGAATGCTACAACTTCTTCAAGTAATTAAACCGTATGAAGGAATAAATATACATTATACGATTTTGTCTTGGGGTAGGTTGAGTTAATAAATATAAATATAATAACAATTGTTACATTAACTATTGCTATACTGTAGTAGAGTTTGTTGGAATTGAAAAAATGATCATTGAGAGATTTTTCAAAATTTTGGGGAACCAAAGACTCTGAGTATCCAGCTAAGTTCTAATCAAATGTCTTTGGTGATTTCCAATGTCGCCAAGACAATTATTACAATAGCTAGCTCGTGTTCTGAGTTAATTACTTATTTGCTTGTCGCATTATATTTTAGGGTTGGAGATGTGAATTAAACTCAAACCTAATAATAACTTTAGTGAAAGTCAAACTGAACCAATCGTTTATATCAAACCGTACTCAATCTACATGTCTAACAACTATACGAATTAAACTTAAGATGACTTTAGTTCCACCAAATTAGCTTACCAAGAAAAATCAAATCTATATTTAGATATAATAATATTGTTAAGTTTTATAAAATAAATTATTAGTTGTTTTATTTTGACTGTTTTTCTATAAATAACCAAATTGTTGCACTTTAAAAAAAAAATTTGGCCATTTTCTAATAACCAAACTGTATATTTTCAAGGTTTAACTTATAAACATGATCAAAGACTAACAATGAAAATAGGAGTCCTTTAAAATAGTGCTACTTCAATAGAAAAATAGATGAAATGATGATATTGTAATCTAGTCCTGGACAAACGGATCGGACTTACCGGATCGGTAAAATCAGAAATATATCATATTCAGATTAATCGGATATACATGAATAAATTAATCAATATAATTTTATTTCTAATTCGGATTTCAGATCGGATTGGATCGGTTTAAAATAATCAATTTATTTGGTTTATTTGGGTTGTTCAGATTATTCGGATTAAAATTTAATTTTTGAAGCAAAATTATATAATTTAATAGAATAAATCGATCAAATAAAATTTTTGATCCGATTAATCCAAATTTTTTTTGCATTGATCCAATCCAATTAAATTTTGATCAGAAACTGATTAATCCAGGTGCAAAAATAGCGGAAAAAAAAACAAAGATTTTGTAACGACAAAAAAAAGTGTCAAATACCAAAATTTCAAAATTCAATCAATCAATTTATCTCCTTGAAAAACGGATTTTACTTCTTCAACCTATCTTCATTCTTACAGTATATATTTTTTTGAAAAAATAATGATCATTTATCAACATAAAAAAATTATGCGTCCGTAAATCAACATCAACATGTAAGAGAAAAAAAACTAATTAAAAATGGATTATTAGAAAAATTAGAAATGAATTATGGATTATCAACATAATTCGTTTTTAGAATTTTGGGTTAAAACGTAAAAATAAAAAACAAGTAGATTTAAGTGAAAAGGAAAAAAAAACAAATCCCGTTAAAAGTGAGTGACCTTTTGGGACATAAGAAAAGATGAAACTCATCATTTTGCCCCCTATGATGTGGACCCTGCGCAACCATGCGTTACACAATTATTACTCTTTGATTTGACGATCTCTATTTTTATTTTTACTCTTTATTATATCTATTAAATGCATCCACATTGTAACTATAAATAAATTTCGGTTTAGAAATTTCAACTTCTGTATTATTGGTACCAATTCATATTTTGCATGAGTTTAATATTGATATTATTATAAAAAATAAAATAAAAGCAGAGTAACTTTAACCAATTTGCCTTGTCCACTTTTTTTTTATAATTAGTACTAAACAGTAGTGGCACGTTTTGTTTACACTAAAGTAAATATACCAAACTCACTGTTTGAAGAGTAATTACACTAGACATGGACCATAATCTATAATAAAACATTGATTATGGTGCTAAATAATCTTACTTTTATCATCACCAATTTATATTTAGTTGAGTACATACCATCCAATAATATTTTCGGCTTCTTTATTTTCAAATTTTAAATATATAACTCTATGGTAAAATTTTAAAATGTGATATATATAATATATTTTTTATAAAGTAAATGTACCAATATATCAAATACAAATTAAATCATATTTTTTGCTTTGTAGAACTTAAACCAAATTATTTAAAAAAAATCATAAAACTTAATTTTCAATATAGAAAAAATTGGAAAATAAATTTACAAAATAAAGTGATAGAAAAATAATTTAAAAAATAAACCAGAAATCTTTTATATAATTTAAAATTCCTAAAAAATACTTTAAAACCAAAAAAAATTGAAAACCTTAAAGAGTTTATATATGTAGATGTCCTACTAAATTTTTTTTTTATGCCACTGCCGATTTATTTATATTTTCTAGTTATAGCATTAATTATATGTAAAAAAAAATCATCCAATTTAAAAAAATAAACATCTAATAAAATTTAAAAATAAATAAATAAAAAAAAGAGAGAGGAGAGGAGGAAAATGATCTGCCAAACTGAGAGTAATAAGATGAAGTACTTTTATGTTTGGTTCTGATGAGATTGTCTCCTAATCTCTCAACCTCTAAAATCTTAGGGTCAGATTGACATGTATATGCATATACAATACAACCCCATTAAAACCATTAGCAAACAAGAAACTGGCAGATCATAAATGACAACTACTATTATTAGTCTTAATTAATTATTGCTGCATTTATGTTTAAACCCTAGTCCCAATATCCATCATTCCTTTTTTCTGTAACTAGATATTGTTCTACAGCTTTTGTCTCACATGTGTCTTTTTTACTAAAGTTAATTTTAAAATGCATATTTTTATTAATAGTCTGAAAAAAAAGAAATAAGATTGCCTTGAGCTATTCATATATTTCGTTTTGATTATTAAAAAACCTACTCTCTCTATTTTTTAAATAATATCATTTTAATAATATTCACTCAAATTAAAAAACATATTTTTATAATTATTATTTTATTCTCATGTCACTATTAATACTAAATAAATAGTTTTAGTTTTAAGTTAGAAATAAATTGGTAAATTTGTGTCAAAATTTACATTACCAATGCAAAATGACACTATTTTAAAAACAAAAATTGAAACAGTGATATTTATTGAACCAAAGCCTCTAAATGTGAACAAAGGTTTCAAATGTGACAAGGATACAAACAGAGTGGGTCTTGGCAGTGAGAAACTGGGCTTCGACAATAACAAGCCCAATCAATTATCAAAACCAGAAAAGCTTTCTTCTTCAACAAACGACAAAGGTAGCACACACAGTACAAACGACAGGAACAGCAGCAGCACTCACAGAACAGAAGAGATGAATCAGTGTACGACACCAACGGCATTAATTTCACTAAAGAATCGTTTTGAGCTGTTAAGTGAAGACGTGGCATTAGGGTTTTGAGTGAGGTGTGTGTATTCTCTATTTAAAGACAACGAGCTTTGTAATAGTTTTCTTAAGTTGAATAGAAATGAATTAAAGTTTCAGTCTTTTATATTTTCAACTGTAATAACTTTGTTTTCACAATATTTAGAGATATACTTTTATAATGTAAAACATAGATTATATTTAAAATACATTTCTTTGTTTCAAAAATATTAATTTTAGATATGTTATCTATTTATTTTGTATTTTAAATAAAAAAATAAAGTTATTAATATATCTGTAAATTCCTAAACATCATTTAATTAGGAATAAAATATAATTCCATCAAAATTTGTTTTACATTTCGATTTTTATATACCAATAAAAAATTAATAAATTGCTATAAATTTAATTAATAAAATTGGGCATAAAGATCCATATAGTTATTAGCATATAAATTAGAGGGCTCATCGTGACCCAAAATCGTAGTGGTCTAGTGGATACAGAGTGGGCTTCACTTGTTAAGTCGAGTGTGATGTATAGGCGCTTAAAAGCTGATAGAGGAGAAAAACAAAGCTACGAACTCGTTCTACAAAATGTAAAATCAGAGATATGAGGCCAAAACTAAGTCACCAACAAAACCTCAAGCCATGAAAGATTCAAAGCTGTTGATCCAGAAACGAGTCTTTAGTGTTCTTAGCTGCACCACCACCACCAGATAAGAGATTAGTAACAATAGAGCTTCCCCATGAGAGCCAGCCTGTTGCTCCTCCTTGTTGACTCTCAGCCTCAACTAAACTCCTCACCTGCTCTTCCTCAACCTTCTCTTCCCATCTCTTCCTCATGAACTCTCGAACCGCTTCAGCGCTTTGGTTAACCATTTCTTGTGGAGGAAACTCCAATGGGTTCTGATCCAAGTTCAGTTTCTCCAGCTTCTCTAGCCTGAAAAACGAATCGGGCAAGACTCTCATCTGGTTGTTACTTAGTTCTAACTCCCTTAGGTTAGCTAAATCGGAGATTGTGTTAGGTAGTTCAGTCAAGTCGCTGAAGTTGCTGCTCAAGTTCATGACTTCAAGGCTAGTGAGTTTCCCTATAGCAATTGGAAGGCCATGGATTTCGTTCATGTGTGCATCTAGATACCTTAAAGAACGCATCTCGCATATGGAATTGGGAAATAAACGGATTTTGTTCAGCTGGATTGATAGCCTTTCGAGATTTAGTAATCCGTATCCAATGTTTGCAGGCAAAGATGTCAAGTTGTTGAAACTGGCATCTAACTCGACTAGTGACCTAATCACAACAACATACATACATCTCTTCAGAATTGTGTAGTATAGGGTAAATGAAACAAGACATGAACAAACGTTTAAGAACAAAACCTGCATTGCGCAATGCCTTCTGGGAGTGAAGTTAGGTTGTTCCCTGTCACATTTAAGATCCTCAAGTTAAGTAATAGTCCAATAGAGTTGGGAAGAGACTCAAGATAATTTGAAGACAAATCGAGCTCTTCTAGTTTCTCAAGTCCTGAAATTGTATCAGGTAAGAACTGCAAAAATATAACAGCTTTAGTTACTACAAGGGACAACAACACACACACACAAAACTCCAATCACAATCTCATCATATTTAGCTCATTGATCACAACAATAGATTATTAAGCACTAAAAGAAAAGGATTCACAGACTTCTAAACTCTTAATAGCCAACAACAGGATCATCAGAATCATGAATTGTCCCATCTTCAACTCTTTACATGATCCTAAATCCAAGAGTTTCAACTGACTTAAAGATCAAGCTTCACATAAACATCAAGATTCAAAAAGCTTAAAGCCAGTCACTTTCCAAATTCTAAAACATAGACATGGCAAGTTTCATGATTCAAATTCTCAGGCATTACCTTCAGATTATTGCGAGATAGATTCAGGGAAACAAAACAACGGTTTTTAAGTAAAGCATCAGGAAGAAGCTTAAGCTGAAGATCAGAAAGATCAATCCTTTCAACATCTCCACCATCTTCAACTTCCTTAAGCACCACAACAACTTCTTCATTCACTTCATCGCCACCATTCAATGATTCAACCGCTGAAGCATAAACCTTACCAAGCTCCTCTTCTAAATCTCTCAACTTCTTCTCATATCCCTCATGAACTTCCTCTAACTTAACAACCGTAGCGTAAACCTGCTCTTCCTTAGCTGCATCCTCCGGCGACAACAAATCATCCTCTCTGATCTGAGCGATCTTAGATCGAGCTGAAGAGACAGCTGAAGGAGTAGGTCGAGAGCCAAGAGAACCGAATACGTAAAGGGTCTGTGTGATTGTACTTGGAATAGTTTGAATCAACGAGGAGATGACATGTGGATTAGTAAGAAGGGGATAACGATTCGCTAAAGTTTTTTGAATTGCCTGAGACGGTGGCGCGTGAGAAACAGGATCGGAATGGTAGAGAACGAATGAGAGCAAAGGGGAGATGTTGAGATGATGATCCATTTTTCTACAAAGATGATAAAAAAAAACACTACAAATTCGTTGATCTAAAGGATGTGATACTCAGAAGAAGATGCAACAAGTAACGATCCTTCATATGCTCTGTGATTGTGAGCTTTAAACTGATAAAGATGGTGGAATCTTTAATTCATCGTAATCCATATCAAGTATAAAATCCAAACGCTGTCTCCAAAGAGAAAAAAATGACAATACCACAAACTAAACCGAGTAAGATAATAATAATAAGGGATAAACCAGAACCGAATAGTTACTTCTCGCGGTTCAAAACACAAGCTTTCTGAAGGGCCTAATAATAACTATCTGGGCCTTAGGGCCCATTATTACTTTAACCCTAATCACTAACCAACAGAAAGAAGACAAGAAAGCTTAGAGAACACGTCTCTTCTGGACATGGCCGTTATACAAAAGCACCGTAAGCATCCCGGACTTCATGGTAACGCCGGAGGTATGCATCATCATCGCATCCTCTTCGACTAGTATAATTCGGGGTACTTTGGTAAAGCTTTTTTTTTTAGAAATCTTATGATGTTTCATGTTTGTGTGGATGATCATTAGTCATTACTAGATATGATCTTATAGCTAGGTCTTGGGATGTTTGAGAATTCTACACAACAACTTCTATATGCTTTGATATTTTAACAATAATATTAATAAGACCCAACTTCTCAAAAGTAAAAATGTTTATAGTAAATAAGGCTTTCACATATCTTGTCAATGTTTTGATGACACAACAAATTAAATATTTTAAGAAAAAAGAAATAAAAAAAACTCCTTTTGGTTCGGACACAAAAAAAATGTCTCAAGTAAAAAACTTTTGCTAATTCAAAAGATTCACTTTCTCCTCTTCTATACCTCCCCATTCTCTTATTCTTTCCTCTGCCATTGCAGCCTACAAAACATATCACTCAAACAGATAAGAACAACAACTCGAGATCTTGTTTATTATGTCTTAAAATGGTTTGTTACCTCTTTGTCCCAATTGGTTTTACAGATGATCCAAGTCAAGACTATTGATTGAACAATAGTTCCCATCATCATCCCCCACCATATTCCCTAATCATTATATGTTTTCACAACATCAAAAACTAAAACCCTTTATGTTATAGATAAAGGTGTAACTTCATTACCGTTACTCCATACTCAAACTTAAATCCCAACAATAGACCAAAGGGCATTCCAAACAAGTAATAACATGCTATGTTTACATATGCCACAACCCCTTGCCATCCAGCTCCCACAGCCACTCCTGTGTAATCAAGTAAACTCATACGGTCACTAAACTGAAATTAATGGTTTTGATTACTATGAAAGAAATGTTTACCAGATAAGACAGGTTGAACATTGTTGATGACAATGCAGAAGGCAAGCATTGGAGTTAGTTCTCTAACCACATCCCTAACTACTTCATCTTCCACGAACAAAATCGGATACTCATTGCGGTAAATGAGTAGTACCAATGCTATAACCATCCCAATAGCTGTTGATAATATCACTGCCACGACTAGAGAGAACTTGGCTGTTCTTGGATGGCTAGCTCCTAACTCATTTGACACTCTCACACTGTCAAAAGTAAAAACGTATTATTATTACCCTTCACACGTTTTTGAGATGTGTAGAGTTAGTTTTCACACGCGAGAATTTACCTTACTGCTGCGTTTGTCCCAACTGAAACCATAGCTGCCCATCCCAAGATGTTCATGCTTCATTTTCCATACACCATTGAGGAAAACAAATAATTAAATACAAAAAAATTGTTTAATTTAAGAGAAGTTTTTGGTTTAAAAGATAAAATAATTTTACCATATGGAGAGTGCAGCTACAGAGACTTCAGCATCCTTCAAATATCCAGCAAATAATACCAATGCCATAAAATACCAAACCTCCAAACTACAAATTAAAAAAATATAAATTAATGGTTTAATCATGTTGGACCAAAAAAACCGGGATAAACCGGGCCAAAACTCACCAAAGCATCGCAGCAGAAGCCAAAGACAATTTCACAAACCCCCACAAATTATGAAATGCCTCCCACGTAAATCCAGACCAAGCCTCTCCACATGTACCACTAAAGATATACACAAGTTGTGCCACAACGATGAACCACCATGACGTGTTAAGGACGAAAGCTAAACCGGGAAGTCCCCAATTAAACCTAGACATGACTAGCCACGTGAGTAACGTATGGATCACAAGAACCACACCAGAGATTCCTGCCATGACCATGATTTTACTTTGTGACTGCAAAAATTTTGCGGTCGGGAAGTTGATAGCGTAGGCAAAGATTTGTGGGATCATGTAAATGGAGAAAAGTCCGGCTGTGGCCGATATTGCAGCGGTTTGGCCGATGAAGGATAGGAGTGGAGCCGCAAAGATGTATAGTAGAGAAAGGATGAGAGCGGTTACGCTTAGAATCACCCATGAGCGTTGTAAGTAAACGCCGAGCATTGATACTTTTCCTGCTCCAAACGCTTGTCCGCATAGCGTTTCCAACGCGCTTCCCATTCCAAGCTAATTGCGTTTGCAATCAAATAACCATACACAAATAAATAACCGTAAGAATTTGCATGTTTAAAGTATTAATGTAAAACGTACCATGATACCGAAGGAGAAGCCAGCGATGACGGAGTTCTCAATGGAGACAGCGGCGAGAGCAATGGTACTAATATGTCCGGCGAAAACTTGAGTGATAGCTCCAAGAGAGAATTGGGCCATAGATGTGAAAATAGCAGGGCCTGCTAGTTTCCATAGCTTCTTAGACTCGATTCTAAACTCTCTGACAAAGTCTCCGACGCTAGATATATGGGGAATATCAACGGCAGGAGAGGAGAAAGAGACAAGAGAAGATGCTCTGCTTCCAACACCAAGATATTCCATTAATGCTTTCTGGGTCGCCGGGTCAAGTTCCTCCGTTGAGGAGAGTAACTCCTCCATCAAGGTATCATCTTTCTCCATTTTAAGACAGAGAGACAAGAAGGGAGAAGATCAAGAGTCTTGCTAACTTTAGGGTATATAATTCATGAATTATATAGATACTATATCAAAAGTTTTCTATAGGTCCATTAATATATATCTATATAATATATGAACTGTTGTATGTAGGAGTTATTGGAATAGTGGTAAAGACAGCTTTCACACTTACATTTTATTTAATCAGACAGCTTTACACCAGTTAATCATCTTTTGACTTAGTGTTTCACAGTAGATTTTCATACTAGATAAGTTTATTTATGTGCAGTTCATGTCTGTCCATAACTGTCATAGGGTAAGAATTTGATATTTCATTCATCCCACGAGTCACGACTAGAGACTAAACAATAAAAAAATGATCTTTGTTTCGTGGATTCTATGTGGCTTGTTACTACGTGCAAAGCATCAATATGGTAGATTTTGAATCTTTGACTTTGATATATAGACATGAAACATATATAATAAAGATTTAATTTAATTGGCTATTAACAGAATAAATTATCTAATCGGCTAAGGGAGTTGGGTCCTTATAAACAACCAAATGGGCCTGTTGTTACACATAACTTTAGGCGATGTTTGATCAAGAGGGCTGTCTTGGTTTGGATACTTAAATGGGCCTTAGTGAAAGCAATCGTTGTTGATGGGCCTTTAAAAAGCCTATCATAGGGTTGTCAGGTTATATAATGGAATCCCATATTATTAATGACATAAAGGTATTATAGTTAACTGTTGTCTGACCAAAAAAAAAAAACGAAGAGTGGAAGAAGAAAAGAGAGAAGACGAATGCAATAGAGAGTGAATGGAGGAGTTACAGAGGAAAGTAGCTGAAGCAATTCATGTATTGAATCACGATCCTGAATCTTCTAATAGAGTTGCCGCTAATCAATGGCTTGTTCAATTCCAACTAACTCCTGCAGCTTGGGATGTTTCTACTTCTCTTCTCACTTCTCCGATTCTCTCTCAATTTGACCTCCAATTCTTCGCTGCGCAGATTCTCCGTCGAAAGGTTTCACCTTTTATCTCAAGATTCTCTCAATTTCGAATTTTTTTTTAACACTTTTTTTGTGTGTGTGTTGGGGTTTCACTTTTCAGATTCAGAACGAAGCATCGAATCTTCAATCAACAGCTAAAGATGCTCTTCTTAATGCCCTTCTTCTAGCTGCTAATAAATATAGTTCTGGTGTTCCTCAGGTATTTTGTCTTCTTTTGTTTTGTTTTTTCGCTGGTGATAGGAGCTGTTGTGGTGGTTTATGAGTTTGTGGAATTTGGGTATTGCAGCTCTTGACGCAGATATGTTTGGCTCTCTCTGCACTTCTACTTCACGCCGATCCTTATTCTAAGCCTTTTGATAAGTTAATTTTCGCACTTCAGAATCTTCAAGCTCATGATGATGGTAATGTTGTCTTGCTTGAGCTTCTCACTGTTCTTCCTGAAGAAATATCTGATACTCGCCATTTTTCTCATCACTCTGATCTTCGTCAGGAGGTTTTTTCTTCTTTCTCCCCTTTATTTAAAGTTTATGTTTTTTTCACTCTCTGTTCCTCGTTTTACTTACTTCGCTTTTTACTCTGTAACAGCTTCTCTCGCATACTTCCATGGTTCTTGATTTCTTACTCCAACAGTCTGAGAAGCAATTCTCTTCACCTCGTTATCCACATGATAACAACCGCAAAATACTTCGATGTTTACTGAGTTGGGTATGTTGCTTTGTATTTCATGTAGTGGCCTTTTCACCGGTTCTTTCACTCTGATATCTTTCTTCATTTCATTAGGTCCGTGCTGGATGCTTCTCTGAGATTCCACAAGGCGCAGTGCCTTCACATCCCCTTCTTAACTATGTATTTAATGCTCTGCAGGTGATTTTCCTTAGTGGTTTACTTTACATTACTATCATTTATCTATAAAGTTGCTTCCAGTTTCTTTCTTAGGTTTTGATTTCTCTCCCTTCTGTATCAGGGTACTACTTTTGATCTTGCTATTGAGGTGCTGGTTGAACTTGTGACTCGGCATGAGGTATGTTTTAACTACATTATATTTACATCTTTCTCATTGTGGATTCAGGTCTAGTTTATTCATATGTAGTGGTGATAGATAGGATTTGATATCAATGTATTATCTGACAGCTTAATAGCAAAAGCTTAATTATCTTTTGGTTCAATAACAAAAATGTATCTGATTGGACTTTTTAGCTGTAACTTGTTTAGTTCTTGCAGGATCTTCCCCAAGTTTTATTGTACAAAATACAGTTTCTCAGAGATACACTTCTAAAACCAGCTCTTATAAATGCTGATCTCAAAATTGTCTCTGGCCTGGCATGCTTGATGTCTGAGATCGGACAAGCTGTGAGTACTAGGTCCATTTTATCATCTCATGGATATGCATCCAATGTTCTGGCTTTATTGCTCTTCACTTTACTTTATTTGTTGCTTTTTGTGAGGCTCTTGTCTATTTGCAATATTTCCAGGCACCATGCTTGATTGTTGAAGCAAGTTCTGAAGCGCTTGTTCTGACTGATGCTATTTTGAGGTGAATAGTAGGCCTTGATTTCTTGTTTGCGCTTTTGTTTGATTTTACATATGGTGTGTGTTTTCCCATATAAACTCACAACATTTTAACATTTTAACCAAATTCATTCTGTTAATTGCAAATGGGAGATTCTTCTTCTGTTTGAGGTTTTACTTTGCAACATATTTACTAAAAAATACTAGGCTTTAATTTTAATTTTGTTTTCACATGCAAACACAAACACATAAATTGGCGTTCGAAATCATTATGGCATAGTCATCTGCCAGTCTTAAGTATTCTCACAGTTGGTGGATTAATTTTAAGCTGATTTGCTCAATTTCTTCTTCCTCAATGTGTTTATATTTTTCTCCAAATGTGGTTATTTTTTCGGTTGGCATTAATATCTTACATATTACTCTTTTATAATGTCTATCAATTACTTTTCTAGCTGTGTGACATTTCCAAGTGAAGACTGGGAGATTGCAGACTCAACTGTACAGTTTTGGTATTATTTTTTCCTATCTTATTAAGATCCTTTAAAACCATATTGACTTTATTGTTTTTCTTGTCATTTTCCCATAAGAGGGATTTGTTCTTTGAACTCTGACTTGACGCTTTCTTTTTCTTAGGTCAACTTTTGCAACATATATACTTAACCTAGGTAAAAACAGACAGAATGACATAAATCGTGCGAAGGATATATTTCTACCAGTTTTCTCAGCTTTAGTTGATGCTCTTGTGCTGCATGCTCAGGTTACATCTTGAAAACTTTCTTAAGTTTAATGTTTCTTCCAGTTTTATATATCTAGAAACTATCATCATATCAGTTGCGGCACCAGCAATACCGTGAATGAAAACAATTGTTAATGTATTTTTCTTTTAACCTGGAAATCTCTCCTTTTTATATAGTCTTTGTTGTTAAGATTGGTCAACTATTAAGGTTCTGGTGGATTTGTTTTTTTTTAAATTTGTTCAGTTCATATTCTTGGTTAGGCTTGCCATTCATTGTTTCTTGCATCTTAGTCTTACCTTTCTTCTTTTTAGCTCATTCCACTCGCTGTATCAACATAGTAGTACTACTGGATTTCTAGCTTGTCATTTCCTGAATATTCACAAGTCCAGTAGTCCACAAACTGCTTTGTTTTTTACTAATGGTGTTTTGTGCTTCTAAACTTCCTTAGCAATCTATTTTCAGGTCGATGAGTTTACCTCTACTGATGAGAGTCCAGGCCTTGAACTTCCTGATGGCCTGTTGCATTTTAGAAATAATCTTCTTGAGCTCTTAGTAGATATTTGTCAGCTACTTCATCCTACTACATTTGTGAATAAGGTGTGATCTCACTTGCGTTGAAAACAGCCTCTTTGTTAATTTTTTGTTCTGTTATTTTTAACCTTTTCCTGCCTATATACCTGCAGTTATTTTTTTGCAGTCTCTCTTCTTCAAATGTTTCGATGCCCTTGAGGGAGGTTGAAGCGAAGTTGTTTGCTCTTAATGCGGTGCACACACTTGACCTCTTTTCTTTCAATCAAGTCGTTTCATTTTAAGTTTCTGATTTCAGAGAAGCCCAGAGATGGGTAGAATCACGTTGTATGGGTTATCTACTATTAATTGTTTCGTCTCTTTACTACTCATCTTTTATTACTATTACTTTTTTTTTGGAGAATGATAGGTGATGTTAGCTTTAAGCTTTTGGCAGTTTTTTAGGAGTTGCAATTCTATTGTTCATCCCTGTCTTTACTAAAGGATTCTATCATTTCAGGTTTCTGAAATTATCTTGCAAGAGGGAGAGGCTTTCGATTTTTCATTGATCATGCAATTGGTTTCTGCATTCTCTGTTAGACCACCCAATGAGCTCAAGGGGTTTATATCTGTTGTATGTCAGTTCACACCCTTGCTTTACCAACAATTTTGAAGTACTGTAAATGCAATCAACATTTGACAATAATCAACTTTTAGGTATACAGTTCACTGGCAGATGTTGTTGGCTCTTATTCAAGATGGATATCTGTTTTTCCAAGTAACGCCAGACCCTTGCTGTAAGTCTACCTTCTTCAGTGATCGTTCACTGTTATGCAGTAACATTTGTAGCATATTAGCTTGAAACTGTTTATATTTTTTTCTTTTGCATTTTTTCTGATTGGTATTTTTAAGTATTATATAAGGATATATGTATGTTTATATCTCATTACATCAATTTATTTGGTGATCTAATTGCTGCATGGTCTTTCTGCTTTCAGGTTATTTCTTGCAGGAGGGATTTCTGAACCTACTTGTTCACATGCTTGTGCTTCTGCTCTGCGTAAAATTTGTGAAGATGCTCCAGCTGTAATCCAGGAAACATCAAATTTAGACATCTTAATGTGGATAGGAGAGGTATCAGCTTCATCTGACAGTTTTCGTTAACTGTTAAAAAGCTTCAGATTACTATTACATTATATTGCGTCTCCTGTATTTTTATATTTTTTCCTTTCTTAGTGTTTGGAGCAGTGGAATTTGGCCTTGGAAGATGAGGAAGAAGTCACTACTGCTATCAGTGTGATACTTGGCTCTGTTTCTAACAAAGAGCTACAAAATAAATTATTAACTCAATTGCTTTCGTCAAGTTATGGAGTTCTTTTGAAACTTGTAAGTGTTTATATTGCTCAGTTAGAGAGATTTATACTTCAAGGTTCTTCTATTCATTCTTTTTTTGTACAAGTAGCTTTATCTTCTTGCTGTCCACACACTTCTCGAAGGCCAGTATTCAACAAGTTACTCGTAACCAGTGACTAGAAAAAATGAAATAGATCAAAGAGAAGTGATATCTGGAAGATTATCTTTTCTTTATATCCTGGGATGTTTTTCCATCGTTTCCGTGCTTTTCTCATCAAATGTCTTTCCCCAATGATTTGACAGATGATGCACTTCTGAGATATTTTGGACTAATACCCTTGTGGTTATAGGTTGATGAAGACGTTCAGTCTTCCGGTAGACAGAATCCAGCCACTTACACGAAAATGCTGAACTCTGTCACAAGAGGTCTTTACAGGTCTGCTTCTGTGACTGCTGTGTTTACTATCTTGTTTAACTGCGATATAATCTAGGAGCCGTTGGTGAATTGTTTGTGTCGTTGGGACTCCAACCTATCTGTAAATCTATTTTTGCCTAATAACTCTGAACAAATGATCCATGATCTTTAGTTTCTTCCACTCTCTGATAGCGTTCTTGTAAGGCGTACAAAAGTGTGGTAAGAATATCATATTGATGACTTTGCTCTTTGCTTGTTTCATGATACAGGATAGGAACTGTAATCAGTCACCTTGTGACGTCTCTGTCTTCAGTTCCTGTGGCAGATGGTCCAATCCTTTCTTTGTTAACTGTTTTCTGGCCCATTTTGGAGAAGCTATTTAGATCTGAACACATGGAGAGTGGCAGTTTAGCTACAGCAGCATGTCGTGCTCTTTCAGTGGCAGTTCAGTCTTCAGGTTTCAAACTTCATATACTCCCTCTTCTATTCCCTCACATTCGCCTCGTAATGCCTTTTATAGCCTGGAACATATCTCTATTTCAAAGGGTCATTTACAGTAATTTATAGCTACTCAGAATATCTACCAAATATTTCTTGTTTCATACCCTGAGAGTCTGACTATGCATATGATTTTGGGACTATTTATCATGGCTCCAAATCAAGTGATTCAATCTTTGCATTAGCTTATTTTACTGACATTTTGTTATAGGTGAGCACTTTATGCTGCTACTACCTACTGTACTGGATTGTCTATCCAGAAACTTTCTGTCATTTCAAAGCCAAGAATGTTACATAAGAACAGGTGAGGGTTTCTTAATTAAGATACTGGCTCCACTGTTGGAGAAATATCTCTTGAGATACTAACATTAATTCATTAGCCACAGTTTTTATTGGCTAGCTTAAAATAAATTTCTCCAAGTTAGTTAGTTAGTCAGCCAGTTCTCAGAAATTTGCCTTTTCACGAATTTGTTATTGCAGCCTGTGTAATCGCCGAAGAGTTTTGTCATAAGGAGGAGTACGGTTCCTTGTTTATCACTACGTTTGAGAGATTTACTCAAGCATCATCCCTGATGGGTATAAATTCGTCATATATATGCGACCAAGAACCCGATTTGGTGGAAGCATATGTGAATTTCGCATCAGCATTAATCCGTGGTTGTCATAAGGTTTTGCAACAACTCTTTGCTCGTTAAACTATAAAGTGTAAACTTTCGATTTATATATTTAAAAAATAGAGTCTTGGGCTTCAGGAGGTATTGGGTACGTCTGGGACACTTCTTGAAATTTCTTTCCACAAAGCGGCTATATGCTGTACAGCAATGCACCGAGGTGCTGCTTTAGCAGCAATGTCATACTTGTCAGGTAAGTGTTTTGGTGGTTTTACTTTCTAAAAACAGGATTCACTTTAGGTCACAAGCATACTTTAACACTAAGTATCTCAAGCTTCTATAGGTTTCTTGGAGGTTTCACTTTCTTCGATGATTGAAACAGTAAATTGCATATCGGAAGGATCATTCAGTGTGGTCTCTGTTCAGGTTGTATCTCACTGTGGAGAGGGACTTTTATCTAATCTAGTCTATGCTCTACTTGGAGTTGCAGCTATGTCAAGGGTAAACAATCTGAGGAAAAATCTCTCAAAAAAGTAGTTGATTGATTACAATCTTTAATTCATTTCTTTTATTGGTTTAGGTTCATAAATGTTCGACAATACTTCAACAACTAGCTGCAATCTGCAGTTTATGTGAGAGAACTTCATGGAAAGGAATGCTATGTTGGAAATCTCTCCAAGGATGGCTAAACTCAGCGGTTGTGATCCGAACTCTGCTTCTTTTTTAGTTTCTTATGATTTATTGCTTTTTCTTGAATTCAGGTGTGGGCACTTCCAAGTGAGTATTTAAAGCAAGGAGAAGCAGAAAGTGTAGTGAGGGAATGGTCAGAAGCACTGGGAGGTGCAGGGATTGATTACCTTGAGAACAAAAGATGCAATTTTGGAAACAATAACAGTTGTGGTGGACATATGCAAGGGAAACATGGTAGAGCATTGAAGCGATTAGTGAGAGATTTTGCAGATTCTCATCGAAATGATCCAAATCTAAACATCATATGAATCTCAATTCCATCTTCTTCTTTTCTGTTAATACTCTGTTTCTTATGTACAGTAGGAGGGAAAAAACCCTCCTGAAAAGTTTTAAGTCATAAATTTGATGAGAAGATTAGTCATTTTATATTCATTGTTGACATTTTTCCCTCGTTTATTTATATTATTAGAGAATTTCGTTTAAAAATAAGGCTTTACCTGGACTATTTGGGCCGGGGTTTTATAAATTAGGCTTTTTAAGGTAAGATGAAGCCCACTATCTTTTTTTGTTTTGTTTTTTTATTCAAAGGATTTGATTGAAATGAATTTGTTTCCTGCACGTGAGTTTCACGTGATTTGATTGAGGTTAACATTTGAGAAAGCCCTAACGGGATCATCATTTCTTCCTGGGATTGGGAGAACACGCCGCCGGAGTAGCTGATAGGTATGTGCGTTCGTTACTGTTGGTCGTTGTAAGCTTTTTGATAACAGTTTCCATCTTTTGCTTCAGTGAAGATCTTAGGTTTTACAATCCCAATTTGATTTCGCACTGTTATAAGACGACAAGTTAAACTTTTTAGTAACTCAGTGTTTGATTTTGTAGTTTTTTTGCTATTCGACCTCTAGAGAAGAATAAAAATGGCAGAGGAGGCCGATACGAACATTGAGATCTGGAAGATTAAGAAACTAATCAAGGGACTTGAAGCAGCAAGAGGTAATGGAACGAGTATGATCTCTCTTATTATGCCTCCTCGTGATCAGGTCTCTCGTGTTACTAAGATGCTTGGTGATGAATATGGAACTGCTTCTAACATTAAGAGTCGTGTTAATCGTCAATCTGTTTTGTCTGCCATTACTTCTGCTCAACAGAGGTTGAAGCTCTACAACAAGGTTCCTACTAATGGTCTTGTTCTCTATACTGGTACCATTGTTAATGATGATGGTAAAGAAAAGAAAGTTACTTTTGATTTCGAACCCTTTAGGCCCATTAATGCTTCCTTGTACCTTTGTGATAATAAGTTTCATACTGAGGCTTTGAATGAGCTTCTTGAGTCTGATGACAAGTTTGGTTTCATTGTTATGGATGGTAATGGGACACTGTTTGGTACGTTGAGTGGGAATACTAGAGAGGTTCTTCACAAGTTTACTGTTGATCTCCCTAAGAAGCACGGAAGAGGAGGGCAATCTGCACTTCGTTTTGCTCGTCTTAGAATGGAGAAGAGACACAATTATGTTAGGAAAACCGCTGAGCTTGCTACACAGTTTTACATCAATCCAGCTACAAGTCAGCCTAATGTATCTGGTCTTATTCTTGCTGGTTCAGCTGATTTTAAAACTGAGCTTAGTCAGTCAGAGTTGTTTGATCCTCGTCTTCAAGCTAAGATTTTGAATGTAGTCGATGTTTCTTACGGAGGTGAAAATGGTTTCAACCAAGCCATTGAGCTGTCTGCTGAGATTCTATCAAATGTGAAGTTCATACAGGAGAAGAAACTGATTGGGAAGTACTTTGAGGAGATTAGTCAAGATACAGGGAAATATGTTTTCGGTGTAGATGATACTCTAAAGGCTCTAGAGATGGGTGCTATTGAAACGCTTATTGTGTGGGAGAATCTGGATATAAACAGGTATGAGCTAAAGAACAGCACTACAGGAGAAATAGTGGTGAAACACTTTGGGAAAGATCAAGAGTCTGATTCAAGCAACTTCCATGATTCAGAGACTAACGCAGAGCTAGAAGTCCAGGAAAAGATGCCTCTGCTTGAATGGTTTGCAAATGAGTACAAACGTTTTGGATGCACACTTGAATTTGTGACTAACAAATCCCAAGAAGGGTCACAGTTTTGCAGAGGTTTTGGTGGGATTGGTGGTATGTTACGTTACCAGCTTGACATGAGGACATTTGATGAGTTATCAGATACTGAAGTTTATGAGGATTCTGATTAAACTGGAAAACTTTTAAAGATCCATGGATTCAGCTGGTGAAATGTGGCAAAAGATGTCTGTCTTTTTTTATCAGCAAGAAGAGAGATTTGAGTTTTGCTTTCTATAGAACATTACAAAGCTTCATCTCTTTGTTAAGCTTTTTTCTTCTCCAACAGTAAAAAAAAAGATCTTTTGTTTTATGTGTTTGGTTAGACAATTTGTGTTGTAATTTTTGAGGATTATATAAACATATTTTTGTTGTTGCTAGCTTCTGGTTTTTATTTTCCCGGGAAAATCTTTTGGTGAAGGGGGATGACACGAAGTTATCTCAGTTTCCTTCAACGGCGTCGTTTAGTAACGTTTTTAATGGTTTATATTATAATAACCTGAATTAAATAATTATTTTAAAAAAGTATGAATTAGCCTTTTCTTCTCAGTGAGTGAGAGAATCCGAAGTAACGGAGGCGGCAATTCCTAGGGTTTCTGCTCGGGGGTAGACTCACAATGGGAGCGAACAGCGATCCGAATCAAGATGGTTCCGATGAGCAGCAGAAGCGTTCAGAAATTTACACATACGAAGCACCATGGCACATCTACGCAATGAATTGGAGTGTTCGTCGCGATAAGAAGTACCGTCTCGCCATCACCAGTCTCCTTGAACAATACCCGAACCGAGTCGAAATTGTTCAGCTCGATGAATCCAATGGTGAGATCCGTTCCGATCCTAATCTCTCCTTCGAGCATCCTTATCCACCTACCAAGACGATCTTCATCCCTGATAAGGAATGTCAGCGACCTGATCTTCTCGCTACCTCAAGCGATTTCCTTCGTCTATGGCGAATCGCTGATGATCATTCTCGTGTTGAGCTCAAATCTTGCCTCAATAGCAATAAGAACAGTGAGTTTTGTGGTCCTCTCACTTCTTTTGACTGGAACGAAGCTGAGCCACGTCGAATTGGAACATCTAGTACTGATACCACTTGCACGATTTGGGATATTGAGCGTGAAGCTGTTGATACTCAGCTAATTGCACATGATAAGGAAGTGTTTGACATTGCTTGGGGTGGTGTTGGTGTTTTTGCTTCTGTTTCAGCTGATGGCTCTGTTAGGGTCTTTGATCTTCGTGATAAGGAACATTCCACTATTATCTATGAAAGCTCTGAGCCTGATACTCCTTTGGTTCGTCTTGGTTGGAATAAGCAAGATCCTAGGTATATGGCTACTATTATCATGGACACTGCTAAAGTTGTGGTGCTTGACATTCGTTTTCCAGCTCTTCCTGTTGTTGAACTTCAACGACATCAAGCTAGTGTTAATGCCATTGCTTGGGCTCCTCATAGCTCTTGTCACATTTGTACTGCTGGAGATGATTCTCAAGCTTTGATTTGGGATATTTCTTCCATGGGACAACATGTTGAAGGTGGTCTTGACCCTATTCTTGCTTACACAGCTGGTGCTGAGATTGAGCAGCTACAGTGGTCCTCATCTCAATCTGATTGGGTCGCTATTGCTTTCTCAACTAAGCTACAAATTCTCAGGGTTTAATCTTTTTTAATAAATTGTCACATTAGGTTACCCATTTTCTATCCAACTATGAAGGTCATGATTGCTCTTGTTAGTATCCTCAAGATGTAAAAGCTTGCACTGATCTTTTTAATGTATCTGGTTTATGTTGTTACTATTCTCAATATGTAAAGCTTGCTTCATCACTTTTGATCTCTTTTAAATCTCTGATCCATGGGAAGTGTGTACCTCAATATTGTGGATAAACTAGGTTCATTTTTGTATTTTGATCAGAGCAATGGACAGTTAATAGTTAAATACACATCTCCAATCCTCAAGTCATTGGACAAAAAATAACTGCTCAGCAGAGTTTTGGATGATATGGCTTACCCGTGAAAAGATGGTTTTAGTTCTCAAATATCTATGTACATGTCCTTAGGACAGTCTTTCATATGTGAAGGAACTTATTTTTACCGCTCTAATCATCTAATATTTGTATGATATATTCACTCAGATTAATGTTAATGATTGGGAATAGAACCAAGGGTTGTTCGTCTACATGATTGGTTGTATCAATTTAGCCTTAGTCTATGCTATTTGTTTGGCAAGGGATTCCAAACGTGCTGCTCTGCCCAAGGTACACCATTACACCCGGAGCCATGATCGGCCTGAGAAAGCTTTTAGCATAAACAAGTGTAAAAGCATTAGCTCCAGTGTATGTAATACAGGCTAAATACTTTGAGGGAGGAGTTAAAAACGGGATTGAGAATCATCTCCTTGATTGGAGGCTTAATGAGGTTGGCACTCTCTGACCACAGAATAAAATTAATTTTGTAAATGGCTTCAGATTATATGGAGATAGTATTCTATATAAGCTCTATGTACTATATATAAAGATAATTTTCTTATATAAGCTCTATGAAGTATAACTGGTCTGAGATTCTCATCTGCAGGAAAGATATGTCAGAGAAAATCTTGTTGACTTCTCAATGGTCCTGATAAGGTATGTTGATCTAGATGATGTATGTACTGTGCAAAGAAATGTGACCACATGATGGAGAAGCCCATCATCCACTTGTGAAGCCCGAATGAGAAGAAAAAAAAAGATATGTGAATCATATGAAATGTGAAGTGGCAAGAGTGATAAAACCACAACCATACAAATGTAAGTAAAAGCCTATCCAGAATCTCATCTTCTTTGCCTCCAACTCAGCATTTTTATTTTCCTATATTACCACTCTCTGCATCATCTCCTACATCATACACATCTTTCTCTCTGGTAGCCATGGCTCTGGCTACTTTCTCTGTGGCCAAACCATCTCTTCAGGTTTGCTTTCATTGTTTTCCCTTCTTCATTATCTTATCTCTCTTTATATGTTTCATCATCATCTCATGTTTTTGCTTTTCAGGGTTTCACTGAGTTCTCAGGACTTCGGAACTCCTCCTCATCTCTTCCTTTTGCCAAGAAGTCTTCTCCCGATGAGTTTGTTTCCTTCGTCAGCTTCCAGACTTCTGCAGTAAGTTCTTTTCTTTCTCTACTCATCTCTATCGCCTGTGTTTATCTTATAGTACACCTCAAGAGCTGTCTCTTGTGTTTATTACTTTCACCATTGTAGATCTATCTATCTATCTATGAAGAACAAGCCTGCATGTCATGATCTGCGATCACTGCATCTTTTCTTTTGTGTTTTATGAACCATAAACGTCTACTTTTTTTCTACGTTGTAGATGAGAAGCACTGGTGGATACAAGAAAGGAGTGACCGAGGCAAAGATAAAGGTAGCTATTAATGGTTTCGGTCGGATTGGTAGAAACTTCTTGAGATGTTGGCATGGTCGTAAAGACTCTCCTCTTGATGTCATTGCTATTAACGACACTGGTGGTGTCAAACAAGCATCACATCTCCTTAAATACGACTCAACTCTTGGAATCTTTGACGCTGATGTCAAACCTTCTGGTGACGCTGCTCTCTCTGTTGATGGAAAGATCATCAAGGTTGTATCTGATCGTAACCCATCTAATCTCCCTTGGGGGTAAGCTCAAAAAGAAAACACTTCCCATATCATTAAAAATGATCAAATTGGCTAAAACTATGTTTGATGATAATGTTTAGGGAATTAGGCATTGACTTGGTTATCGAAGGAACCGGAGTGTTTGTGGACAGAGATGGTGCTGGAAAGCACATTCAGGCTGGAGCCAAGAAAGTTCTAATTACTGCACCTGGAAAAGGTGATATCCCAACTTATGTTGTTGGTGTGAATGCTGAGCTTTACAGCCATGAAGATACAATCATCAGCAATGCATCTTGTACTACTAACTGTCTTGCTCCATTCGTCAAGGTTCTTGACCAAAAATTCGGTAAGTATGAGATAAGAACAGAAATGAAAAAGAATAATAATAAAGTTGAAATGTTTATGTAAAAAACTAAGCAAGTTTGTGTTTGGTTAAACTTGGTTAGGGATCATCAAGGGTACAATGACAACTACTCATTCATACACTGGTGACCAAAGGCTATTGGATGCGAGCCATCGTGATCTAAGGAGAGCAAGAGCAGCTGCTTTAAACATTGTTCCAACATCTACTGGAGCAGCCAAAGCTGTGGCTCTAGTGCTCCCTAACCTCAAAGGGAAACTCAATGGTATTGCATTGCGTGTACCAACACCAAACGTCTCAGTGGTTGACTTAGTCGTGCAAGTCTCCAAAAAGACTTTTGCTGAAGAAGTCAATGCTGCTTTCAGAGATGCAGCTGAGAAAGAGCTTAAAGGTATACTTGATGTCTGTGATGAACCTCTTGTATCTGTTGACTTCAGGTGCTCTGATGTATCTTCAACAATTGATTCTTCACTCACAATGGTTATGGGAGATGATATGGTTAAGGTGATTGCTTGGTATGATAATGAATGGGGTTACTCTCAGAGAGTTGTTGATTTGGCTGACATTGTTGCCAACAACTGGAAGTGAAGACTCAACTTTTGATGTCTGCTTCATTTTTTTTACTGCTATATGATTTGGAATGAATAATTGTAGTTCCCGAGTTTATGTATTCGTGCTCTATAATTTTATAGTAATAAACTTGATTTGAAAACATGTTACATCCTCTGCTTATTTCATAACTCTGGTTTTGGGATGACACTAAACTCAGAGATATATTATTTATATTACATATGAGAAGGCTCTCAGGAGAAGCAAAGAGACAACACTGAGAACTGAATCAGATGAAAGAAGAAGAAGATCCAATAACATGAGTAGGATCTTCATTGAGAAGATAATTTTCGGTGTAGTCATACTCAAAGAAATGAAGTTCATCACTGAGAACTGAACCAATCTTCATCTGGTCTGCATCGCTTTGTTCACCTGTGTTGTACTGATGACCAAATAAACTGCTTGTCATGTCACTAGGCAAAGAAGGTAATGAAATCTCTTTGCTTTTACCAACATGATCATCATCATAACAATGTGAGAAACCGTTAGTGATATTAGCAAAAAGTTGATGTTCTTGCAAACAAGAAGAAATAGGAGCTTCAACAAAATGGTTGTTCTCTGGTGATTGATCTTGAAGAAAACAGAAACTAGAAGATCCTAAACTCATATCAGATCCCAAAGACACAATGGGGTTATTAAGAACATCTTTGTCTGATGATGATTGTAACAACTGTTGTGGTTGGCTTTGTAAAGAGATATTTTCACTATAGAAGAAGTTGGTTTTAGCTAAAGAGCCACTGATGGATTGAGCAGCAACATCATATGCTAAAGCAGCTTCTTCAGCTGTATCAAACGTTCCAAGCCAATGTCTTTCTTTTGTAAAATGGTTTCTGATTTCAGCTGCATATCTTCCCCATGGACGTCTCCTCACTCCAAGATACTTCACTTCTTCTGACTTCTTCTCTTGTTTGCATTTGCTCTTGTTTCTTGATTTCAACATGTTCATGTTTTTCCCTGTAAGTCTCTTTGAGGATCTTTACTAAGAAGCTATAAAGTGTGTGTGTGAACTTGCTTGATGTCTTTTTGGCTTTGGCATTAAATAAACAGAATTAGTTGGGAGTTCAAAAATCTAAAAGTCTTACTTCTCCGTAAACTGTGTCAGTAGAAACAAGAAAGTGTTCCAGTTTTGTCTTATTGCTTACTATTTTCAACACTTTAGTTACATTATCTTGAGTAATATATGGAGCCAAGCCAACGATGACAAGGACACTTTCATTTTAGAATCAGACAGAACTGTTCAAATGTCAAGAAACCTAACAAAACTTTCACTAGGAAGAACATGTGACATAATGCTTAAGAATTTGGAATTTTAAAGTGTAATTCAGTTGAGTTAAAGTCATGCTTAAGCATTGATCTGCGTGTGAATAGTTGATTTTGTCTTCTGTGTTCTTTGTCTTTTTGCATTTGGTGTCCAATTAACATATAAAGACAATTCTATCTTCATCACTTCTTAAAAGCTAAAACAGACAAAGATATCAAAGTTCAAGACAGATTTAAGATATAAATCATATCACATGTGTCTGAAGTCAGTTTTAATTGTTTACATTAATAGAAAATGCTTAACAATTAGATCCAAAAGTTTGAAAAAAAAATTAATTAACTACAAAACAATACAAAGGATCTATTTGACACTCCTCAAGCTTTGGAGAATCCTGCACTGTCTCTTCCTCTGTTCTCAATCTTCCTTCTTCGTCTTCTTCTTCTTCCTTTACTCTTAAAAACTCTTCAAGTGCTCTCTGCATCCATTCATACCTACACAACTCCAATGCTTCTTTAACATTCAACTGCACATTGTTAAGTAATCTCATGAGCCATTTCAACATATATGAGTTTTAAGCTTTGTTTTTTTACCCATTTCCTCTCTCGATTCTCTCGCTCAGGCCAATCATCGAGTTCTTCTGTAACTTCTAATGCAAACATATATCCTTTGCATCCACCTAAACATTCATCTTCCAAACAACTACTTTTGCTTCTAAATTCCCAAACTCCTAAAGGAACTTCCTGTAAACAAGAACATATCTAAAACACGAATCTATGATTGGTTGAAAAAAAGATGAAAAAAACTTACTCTAAGTATTCCTTTAACTCCTGCTTCTTCAATAGCTTCACGAGAAGCAGCTTCAAGAACAGTCTCATCATCTTCCCATCCTCCCTGAGAAAAGATTTTACAAAATGAGAACAAAGAGGGAGATTTTTCAAATAATTAAAACAAAAAACCTTTGGGAAGACGAGATCATGACGATTAGGAGATGAAACCATAAGAACTTCAATTTTGTTAACAAAGTCAACACTTGTTTCTTCTTCATTTTCGTTAGCTTTGATCATTCTATAAGGAATGCATCTGTTCATATATGTAAATGAACACAATAAGAATATCAACAATTTGTTTTCTGATTTAAATATTGTTTTTTGAAATTTCACGATTCATAAAATTGAGGATCATGAAGAAGAATATATACCCAGAAACGAGACGGAAATTGTTGTCGTAACGTTGACGTTCTCGTCCTGTCCGAGATGAAAGACCCGACATTGATGAATCTATTACACAAAATCAAAGAGACTACAGAGAATGCTGTGGTTTTGAAAAGCTCTGTTTTTGTTTAGTTTGAAACATGACCATAACTTTCATGGAAGAGTCATCATCACAATCCTATTCTCGTTTTTATTTTCTAGAATTAACGAATCTAACAAAGGATAATCTCAAACTCAAAAAAAGAATGATAAATTAAAAATAATAATTCCTATTTTAGCGGAGAAAAATGAGGAGAGTTATTCATTCATTGCTTTCTAACTATCAACTGTCTCTATTTATTCAATTTAAATACTAATAAAAGAAAAAGTTATTTTTCGTTAAATTCTAAAACTGAAGATGAAGAAGAAGAAGAAGCATAAAACACACAATTTCGAAGCAAGTCCTCAGTAACGGATCTGATTCTGTATTTGACTTGTTACTGTTTATCTCATTAGTATTCTCCACTAAATGAGCATTATTCTATTATTGATTCTCTACAATTTTATCTTGAGTTGTGTGTTTTCGAAGAAGACAAATGTAAACTGAATTGGTCTATCTTTTACTTTAGTTTCGAGTTCTTTATAATAATTCAAGTTTTTGCTTATGAATTATTGAGAAAAATCATCTACTTAAACACATGTTTTGAAAAGCTAAAATAAAATAGTTACCATCTGAAATACATGATTAACATTGTTAAAAAACTAATTAAGAAAATTGCATTGCTGAGGTAAAAAACAGGCTTAGTTCAAGTAGTTGTATACTTCCACATAGATGGTTCCTTGTGTTTCACAATCAAATCAAACCAGTGTAACCTGCTGCGTCTAAAAGCACTGCTTTGATCTGCTCAGGCAACATGTTATGGCCTTCTTGACATTGCTGATTATACACACAAAACATGTTATTTTACTACTACTACTAAATTACTAATCATCTCTTAAAATAACTATTCTTTGAGTGATAGTTTACTAATAGCTACTATATTACCTCAGCGCGGAAAACATCCAAAGCAAAGCCATTGAAACAGCTAATTACAGCTTGTTGAACATCTAATCCTAAGTTATCCAAAGCTCTCATGGTAGAAAGTAAAAGACCTGATCTACCATTACAGAACATGTGTATGTTCATTGCCTTTCCTCCTTCCCTTAATTTGACCTCAACCTGTGAAGCAAACCGAACTAGCGGTATATCAATCAAAGAAAATTACATAATCCGGTTTTAAGTCCATGAATGAGCTTATGTTATTGGTACTTACACTTGCCTGCTGGCCTTTAGGACTTGGCAAGGATGAAGATGGACATAACTCTTCCTTAACATGGTAAGTTGGTGTTAACGGATGCAAGGTTGAAGAACTTGGTGGAGTAGAATCAAGTTCATTATGAAGATCATTGATTCTTTGTAAGAGGTCTTTAAGATAATCAATAGCATCTCCAAGTATTGATGCTCTATCCATCTGCATTTAAAGCCACAAGAACTTATAAAATTAAGGACACAAGAATCTGTATTTCAAGGAGAAGAAATCAAGAAACTTGTTTACTTTACTGATGTTGGGAACAACAGATCTAAGCATATAAAGCCTATCATTAAGCTTCTTCCTTCTTCTTCTCTCAGCCATAAGATTCTTAGCAGGCAATCTTTTCTTCTTACCTTTGTTATTATGTTCATCAGACTCATAATTCAAACCAGAGATATCGATGATTTCAGTACTCGTATCGTCAAGAATCTCTCTCGATTTCCTTATTTCAGAAGAGCTCTCTGAATTGCACATTTTGCTACTTGAACTCTGACGCATTGCAGCTCGTTTTTGAAACAACGTTGGCTCCGAGCCAGATGAAGGTAACACCTCTAATGGTTTCAGAACATTTGCTCTGTTCTCGAACACACTATTTGAAAACAGAGGATTTGATTCCGGCGTGGGAAGTGACCGGGAAGTTAGAAAATCTGGTACTGTGTTCAATCCAGCAAAACTCATTGAGTTTGGAGTTTCATTTCCATGGATTTTTCCTAAGAAACGAGAATCAAAGCCGTATTCATTGAAACTGTTGTTGTTGTTGCTGGGAACGTTAAGAAGAGAAGCAATACAAGCTTTTGTAGCTAAGAATGACTGTGAAGTGGAGTCGAGTGTAAAGGGATGTAACGGAGGAGGAGACAAAGAAGAAGAAGAAGAAACAACGGATTGTTGAAGAAGAAGAAGCAGATTCTCAGGAGGATTTAAAGGAAACCCATCACTGAATCTCAAGTCATTTTGGTTGTCATCATTAAATTGGATTTGAGAATCATGATGCAGATGTTGTTGTTGTTGGTTACTAAACCAATCTTCTTCTTCTGGGTTTCTAACCCACGACGGAGTAACTCCATCATTCTCGCCGCCATTGTTATCAGTTTGAGATCGTTCTCCGCTGCCGTCAAGCCAAACACCGTCACCGTTCATGTTAAACTAGTAGAGAAAGCGAGAGAGAGAGAGTTGAATGGATAAAAAGAAAGTTTCGAAATTTGGAGAGAGAAGCTTGAATGAGAGCCTTAAAAGGAGACAATACGAGAGAAACAGAGATAATAATTAATTATAGAGAAATTTCTAAAAGAAGGAGGCGTTAAAGTTGAATCACGAGGATCTTATCAACGACAAATAAAAGTGCGAAATCTAATAGAGAAAGTGAGAATGAAAGATTTCAGAGCTCAAAACCCTAAAAAGTTACGATTTTTGGGGATTTCAACACACCATTTATTTACTTCTTTTAAAGATTTATGAGATGATTCTCGTGACTATTTTTGATTTCCGACTCTCTCTCCTCCACATCATATTTGCCATCTCTCTGTTATTTCAATGAGAGTGTCTGTCAAAGCAAGCTTAGGAAGATGATTGATTACCAAGTCTAAATCCGACCGTTAGTTTATAAATAACCAAATTTTGCGATTTTATCAAATGTGTAGTTTAGTGCACAATTAAAAGTTTGCAAGTAACTATGTAACTATCAAATAGTATTTTAATAATTTATAGAATTTTTTTATCTTTTGATAAGAATAAGTCTGGACTATTATAACCTATATTTGTGATTTATCATATTAATTGTACATTTATACTAACAAACTTGTGTGTTTTTAGATTATACTATTTTGGTAATGCTGTATATTTATCAAAGAATGCAATAAATATTTAATTAGTAAACTATAGTTGAAGTAAGATACCAATTCTGTCTTATAATATGCACAGTATTACAACTTCGTGATATTAATAAAATAAAATTTAAAAACTATATAAAAAAAAGAGTATTCAATAAATATTCGAAGGTTAATTCGGATAAAAGATGTGTCGTAATGCAATGGTCCCTTTTTTTAGAAAAACGAGGCTATGTGGTGAGTAAGAATAGTTATCCAGAAGATCACAACATAATTTGGGCCAAGCCCAGTAGTCTTCTAAACCCTTATAAGGAGGTTTCGGCGAAGAGAATATAATTTGGGCCAAGCCCAGTACATGTCTTCTAAACCTCTAAATGATAGGGAGGTTTCGGCTCCACCATCATCAGATCTGAAAATGGTAAGTCTTTTAGATGTTAGTCTATCGGGTTAATCTTGATACTGTATTTTCCGAGCACTCAGATAAAGACGATGGGTTCGTCACAGTCTTCGCAATTACTCGACGAAGAAGATGAAGAAGCAGAGAGCGAAGGTGAGGAAGTAGAAGAAGAAGAGGAAGAGGAAGGTGTTAATGGTGGATTAAACAGAAGAATCGAGCTAGATAATCTTTTGGTAAAGAAGGTTCTCGAGCAAGAGCCTGAGATGCTTC
>KE158577.1:35463-48050 GCA_000411055.1 Leavenworthia alabamica | reverse complement strand
CGTCTTCTTAAACTCCGAAGGTGTTCGATTCACCTCCGTCTTCTCCTCGCCACTGGATCGTGCTAGATCTATGGCCGTTTCCGTTTGCCAGGTACGTACTGTCTTAACTCTCTCGATTTCGATCTAGCGGCTGTGAAATTGTAATCTTTATACTACTAAGTACTAAGTCTTGTAAGATCGAAGCATTTTGATTCTTAGAAAACTGCTCTGTAGTAATGCTTTGAATCTTGCTCAATGGAGAGTCACTTTCAGCCACAAACACTTGATACTATTGTGTTTCTTAGCAATTGTAAGTGGTTTATGGATCAAACGCTGCCTTGCTGATTCTTGATGCAGGAAATGAATTTTCTAGAGGAGCATGTGCAATTCTCAGATGCCATTATTGAGATGAGTTTAGGGGATTGGGAAAGCTGCCATAGATCAGAGATCTATACACCGGAAACACTAAGCTTAATAGAAAGATGCCAACCTGATTTCTCAGCTCCTTTGGGAGAATCACTCAGACAAGTAGAGTTTCGAATGATTCAGTTTTTGAATGGTACAGTCTCAGAGCTTTCAGAGAAGCTCAGGTCTGAGCTTCTTCCATCTACACATCACAACAGTGCCCGAGGATTTTCGCCAGCCACCTCTATGCATCGTCCAAGCCTAAGTAGGAAGAGATCTGGGAAGAGTAGGTTTCAGGTGATGAATACAACCGGTGATCATGAAGCTAATGAAGAGATATTTAATCATCACAATGATGAACAACACTTGGGTGATATAAACATCAAGAGTTCCTCTTCTCAACTCTCGACTTGCATTGGAGTTTTCACTCACTCTTTACCTATAAAATGTCTTCTAACCGGTATCCTCGGATGCAGCCCGGTAATGACACATAAGATCTGCGTAGAGGATTCCTCTGTGACCGTGTTACAGCATTCATGGCAAACCGGTTGGCAAGTCAAGCGGTTAAATGACACTGCTCATCTTAGACTGTTATAGGCATCATCATCGTCATCTTCAAAATTAGTTCTCTCTCTAATAGCTCGAACAAGAACGAGCAGGTAAATTATTCCAAGACCTTCTCAAGCTTGCAGATTACATGCTACCCCACGAGCCACTTGTATTGAGAATGAAGAAGAAAGGATTCATTAATTTTCATATATAGCCTCCTTGTTCTGTTTGATTCTTTTCATTTGCAAGCTACCTAAAAGAATCATATGTAATTCTTATACCAAATGACAAACAATGAATCTTATATTTTGAAGCATTAGCACTGGTTTATCCTACGTATGCGTAAGAGTTGTGATCCAAGCAAAGCCCATTGCCTTAAAGTCTTCAGACTCATGAAGCTTTCTACTTATTAGAGGTAAGACTAAGGTAAATGAAATCACATGACTTAAGAGGAAGAAACCAAAAAAAAGACATGTGAAAGAGTTAAGGACCCATACTTTGGTCCGTGAACACATTCATTCATTCAATTCTTGTTTCTTAGTTAGACACGCACACACACACATGGGAACAAAATGATCTGTCTTCTTCTCTGTTTTATTATTTATACCACACTTGTAAAAAGATATATTTGTTTTGCAGAACAGAAGAAAAAGGAAACACATATGGCTCTGTCTTCTAGCTTCTCAGTTTCCGTGTTTCTCTTGATCGTTGTATCGGTTCAATGGACTCTGGTTTGCAGTGAATCCACAATCACAGCTTCTCCTGCTGTTTTACCATATATCAATGCACCAGATATGTCTTCTTTTTTCCCTTCTCCTACCAAAGACTGGCCAGTCGATACGGCAACCTCTCCTGCTCAAGAAGCAGACCCGCCTGGTCCAAGCTCAGGCCAGCTTAATGGGAAGATTGCAGGCAGCTCGATGATGCTGCGTCCTGATCTTTCTTTGGTTCTTGTCATTGTTGGGATCTGTAGCTTTCTATGTGTTAACGAATCAATGCTCGTTAGGTTTCTACATTATTGATGTTGTAATCTCTTTTCTGGTTGGCTTTTACAGCATCATCGTTCCTTCTTCGAGTTTGTTTTTGTTCTAAATCTCACAAACTTCAAAAATATACTAGAACTACGTTGTTACTGTTATACCGATGTGTATTTATCAAAAAACAAATTAGATTGGTTTGTAATAAATAAAAGTCACAAACAGCAATATCTTTTGTTCTAAATTGTCCAATTTAATATCATCACAAAATGTTACCAATTTGTATGATTGCTTTGAAAATACCAATAAAAGCCAATAATATCATTCAGACCATAGGAAAGAGACAAAAAGGAGACAGAGCTGCATTACAGTAATATATATATTATAAGAAGCAAACAGGTAACAAAATGACAAAAGGCTTTTAACAACTGTATAACCTTTTCTCTTCCACAAGTATACAGCAACATCTCTCTTGAGGGCCACCTTATTTCAATAATCAAAATAATATAAATGAAATATATAAAACACAAACAAATATAACAGATGAAGAAGACAGAGACGCTCTCAGCAATTTTAAGCAAGGTTGATCGTGAAGGACACATAAGGATGTGTCTCTGAGTCACCGGCTAAACCAGCCATGGCTCCTCCATCCTCCTCACTTTTCCAGTATAAACTGCATTTTTCATACAATGAGACAAAAAATAGGAATATTATTGAACTACACTAAAAGAGATCAATCTACTCTTTAGATTTTTTTGGGCAAATGGTCTTTTCAAGTTTCAACTAAAGTGACTTAGATCTACTTAATACAATTCGACTCAAGAACACAAACTAAGCAGGGGAAATCAGTAAGGTTTTGATTTTATATCAACCAATTACAAGTTTGGTTTTACTTGGTTCTTGGTCTTTCTCCTGAAAGTTCTGTGATTTCTTTGTTATAAAGGTCATAACTATCACTACAGTTTTCTTCGCAGGATCAATATAAATTTGATTGTTAAACAGCTTCCGAGTATCATATGCCTAGAGTTTTAACATACCTGTTGGTAGAATCACATAAGCGTTCAAGAATTGGGCGCACTTTCTTTTCACTTTTCACAGATGGAGATAAGACACATGCCTGAAAAATAACACGGTGACAAGAGAGAGTTCAGGGAGTTGAGAGGCTTAATGGGATTCTCCAGAAAAGTATAGCTTGGAGTCTAAATTTACCAAGAATGCTGGAGGTAAACCATATCTCATAATGCTCTCAGCGAATATACGTACAGCACAGAAATGCATCCATGAGCTGAAAACCTACACCGATGATTGAAACAGATCAGAGTATTGATTTCTAAGATGATCTTACAAGAATATAGCTATACAGAAAATGTGTAAGATACCTCTCCATAGCTGGTGTAGCACCACTGCAAAAGAGAGCTTCTCAGACTTTCCTGATCCTGAACCAACTTTTCTAGCTCTTGTTTACGAGTCTCTTGTGCTTCAACGCTATGTTCGAAATCACGGACCTAAAAGAGAATAGTGTACAATTTATGATGAACAAACCTTTGAGAATCAAAAGGAAATATCACTTCTACTAGTAAACAATCATATTACAACTTTTAAGAAAACTCTAGAGGTAAAATCAGGAACTTGAACAGAGTACTCACTTGGAACCCTTTCTCACGAGCACTTGTCCTGAAATTATCTGCGACACGAGTAAAGAGAGTAACAGTGTAAAGAGCATACTCATTATCCTCGAACAATTTCTTCGAGGACCTAGGAACCTGAACAAAGTTAGGATAAACTGATCAAAACCACTGTGCAACAAACTAATAGTGTTACCATTGGCCTACTCCATAAAACCCAAAAGCCAACAATTTACCACATAGTCGGTTAATGTCTCATAACATGCTAGCCAGTCTTTTTGGGAATACTTAGGAACAACTGCAAGGAGAGTCACGAGATGTTCTGTCGTGACAATATCTTCTGGCTTAACCAAGTTTGAGAGGTCACGAACAGCTAAGCTGAAACAGAAACAAGGAAGATTAATGCTAAAAAAAAATATGAAAAATCTTATAGTATAAATATGAGGAATAAAAAGGTTACCTTCCACTTTGCTTTCGGTTAATGGCATTGAGTTGACCACGGATATTGTTATATTCAGCAACACGAACCTGAATAATATATGATATCAGAGTGGTTAACACCAGCATTTGAACCAAAGCAAATCATTTGATCAGTGTAAGAAATCTCTTATTTCAATACCTTGAGATCATCCTCAATCTTTGCAACCTGAGACTGAATATTTTCCACAACCTCCTTGAGAGGTGACATTGTTGGGTACTTAGCTTCATCCCACATAAACCTTGTGGACGATAAAATAAAAAGATCACTACCAAAAGCAATTAAATCCTTTAGGAGATGAAAATGAGATTTTATACCTGGTTAGATAAGAATCAACAGGAACTCCATCAACTGTAAGAGCGTTGCTCTCTACACCAGAGATTCTCTCTAATTCTTCGATCTGTCTCCTGATCTTTTGTGAGACTCCTTCCACAAAGCTGTTCGACTACACATCTCAAGATATCATAATCATTCATTCATTCATTTATCTACAAAAAAAATCCACTCCAGGATCAGATGAATTTTACCTTTAGCAGATCATCGCCAAGCGCAAGTAGAGAATCTAATGTTCCAACACGAAGATTTGGAATGTTGAACTGCCAAATTGATATCAAAATCCATGAAATTATATATTTTTTAGCAAGAAATAGTAGTGTAAGAAGATCTCAGCCAGCAATTTTTTCGATCAAAATCTAAGAGTACCCGATAAACAGGTGTATCAAAGGAATGCTTGGAGATCTGCTCCTGTAATTGATTCCATAACGAAGAAGCAGAGTCCTTCACTGGAAGAGACACAACCCAGTACCTCGAAGTCATTGATCCTCCTCAATCTCTCTCTATATGTGTCTTCTCCGATGGATCTCTGTACTTCAATCAATCCTCTCTGCCTGTCAAATTGGATAACCGGTTCCAATTATATGCTAACGAATTGACACTCAAACCGGTGAGAATGTTGAATTGGCCCGGTTTAGTATCCCCCGCCACGTTCTCCTACCGCACTGGGCAACTAACTACATTATTGTACTTTCGTAACTTCACAAAAAAAAAAACCAATCAAGACTAGAGAGAACATAGGCCAGTGGGCTGGCTACTTGTCTAATGGGCCAATGTGTTGAGTTCAATTACAAAAAAAAAGACGGTAAAATATGTAACAGGATTTACAATCCTGATTACATTTCTGGTTTAGTTTGGTTTGGTTTATGCTTTAATTGAGAATTGGGTTGTTGGTTTTAAATACGTGATTATATGAGAAGAACTGAAGAAGCATTGCGAAACCCTACAAAAACTTTTAGGGTTACACCACCAAAATTGACTCGAGTGAGTTTGTTTCAGGTTTGATCAAAACCCTAACACTCAATTGTCACTCTGCGATTCTCTGTAAGAAGATTCATTTATCCATCCATGGCGGATGTTGAAAATCAACAAGAGTCGTCGTTTCCTGTGAAGCGCAAATCTGATATCTTTTGCCAAGACCAGGATAATGTAACTAACAAGTCTCAAAAGCTTAATCCTTCATCTAATTCTGCTGATTCTGAGTCCAAAGACGCAGAAATCAACGGAAACATCCTCCAGAATCTGGATTCTTCAAACGATGAAAAGATTGAGACCGAATCATCATTGATTTCTCCGGAAAAAACAGTTGCTTCTGAAGAGGAGGAAGAAGATGTAGAGGAAGACGAAGATGAGGAAGAAGAAGAGGATGATTCCATTGAAGCTGTGACTGAGATTGATAGGAAAGGTAAAGGCATTTCAAGAGAAGACAAGGGAAAAGGTAAATTAATCGAAGTTGATGAAAGTGACGATGAAGAAGATAGTGATGATGAAGACGAAGATGACGAAAGTGATTTATCAGATGATCCTTTGGCAGAGGTAGATTTGGATAATATACTACCGTCAAGGACTAGAAGACGATCAATTCAACCTGGAGTTTACATCTCCAATGAAATCATTAACCATAATGATGATAGCAGCGACGATAGTGATGCTTAAACCTTAGTGTCACTCTTTGGTTGGTGATTACTTATCTAATGTTTTCGAACGCTTGAACCAATGTTGATCATATACAGATATCTACGATGTTATTGCTATTCAATTCTATGTGTTGCATTTTTAAATATCGCTGCTTTTGACTTTACCTTAAGAGTTAGAGGAAATTAGTATTGAAATGTTCCTTTTTCAAGAAAGGGGTTGAAGTTTGTGAGACATGAACAAGGTTTTACACTAATGGATGATCCTTAGAAGTCGTTTTTTAGCTGTGTAGATGAACTTTATTTGAAAAATGATAATAGACTCTAGAATCTGTGACATAATAACATTGCAGTGAACATTGTTGAAGTAGATAATGATGCAGCCTAGAGCAAGTCTTCGAGTAAAAACTAGTTTATGTAAACTGTGTTTCTCTTGCAATGCAAGTTGTAGAAGGTTTATGAGACAAGATTTGGCTACAATCGAGAATCCGAAGTAAAGATCAAAACTTTCAGATCTCATCCTTATTGTTGTGTCTTCAACTGTAGTGTCAGGAGACTGATACTACTGAAATGGTGATAAGTTCACGGGGCCGTTCTTTGATGTGATTCTATTACACAGCTGGTGAGAATCTTATGTAACTTTTTTTAATATCAAGGCTAAATCTTGTTGACTCAGCAGCCAGTTTATGTTGAAGTGATTCACCTCATGATATTTTATCGTTTATCCTTTAGTAGTATACTTGTCTAAATTTATGTTCTAGAATAGATTCGCATAGTATAATTATAGAAGTAACAGATTTTGTCAGGAGAATATAATCATAAACTCATATGTTCTTAATGCAAAAGAAACTGGACCACCAAGTAAGTGACAATGAGAAGTGATAAAAGGGTTCCTTTCGGAATCTGATATTTATGTGTATATATTGATATGGATGTGTGTGGTTGATATGTGTAATGTATGTAGAGATTATTAATAAGTGAGACATGCGTCATTATGAGTCTCTGCTTTTTGTGCCTTCGTCTTCATACAAATACAAAGGATAAGGAATCTCATGAACCAACAAAAAGCTTCATTACAAATTTAAGAAGATAAGAGTTCTAGAAGGAGGAAAAAAATTTAATATTCGGAATTTAATCATAGGTATCTGTTAATTTTTGTGCTATTAAAGATTAACTAAATTTTAATTACTATTCTAACATTTTAATTAATTTTAAGGAGGTTGGTCGCACAGTAAAAACCCAATAATTAAGGCATTATCTCCGAGTCAACTAAAACGAAGATAATGGTGAATTTTTGATGGGTCGATGGTGAAAATGGAGATGATTACTAAAAGGTGGAGTTCACATGGCAAATATTGTAGCATATGATGATGGGTCAAGAGAGGTGAAATCATCACTAGTCCCATTTTTTAAATAATAGGTTCAGACTCCAAAACTGTTTTGAAACTGTTCTGAACGAGCCAGGTATATATATATATATATATTTGAAGCTGTAACAATGATATGGTTTGTGTACTCTTCTTCACTCTTCCCCTATCTCCATGTATTAATCTGCAAGTGGGTCTATTATTGAGTTTATTATGAAAGCCTGTGCCACATTTTTACTCTTTTTTTTTTGTTTTCTGATATTTTGTATTTATCTAGTATTTATCTATTATTTTTTTATTGTTTCTTATATTTTGTATTTATATATTATTTATCTACGAGAAAAATGTCAAAAATAGTCTATACATTAAAAAAGTGAACGAAAAAATTATAACTTACAAATTATCATTTAAATCACAAACTTTTGTGTTGATTTTTTCAAAAAATATTAAAGTTTTCGTTTACCGACCATTTTCGTCCCGACTTTAATTTAACATAAATAAAATTTAGAAATTTAAAATTTATATACCAAAACTAACATTAATTTTTAAAATTTTTGTATCTAATTTAAATCAATGTATTAGAAAATAATAATTATTTAAATTATTTGAATTGTATAATATATATATACTAAAATATAATAGATATTTAAGTATTATTATAACTACTTACAAAAGAAATGAGTATATTTCCTACATTAAAAACAACAACAATAAATAATTGAACACCAAACATAAAATTGTAAACAATAAATAGGATTAAAATCACTTTTCTTAAAAATTTGAATTTATCAAGATTGAACCCTATCTATATCAACCTTATTTTGAAAATGATAGGAGTTTTATTAGCTTTTGGAATTGTTTGGTTATAAACAAATAATATTAAATAAATAAAAATCCAAAGTTGGAAAAAAACCAAAATTTGATGACCTTCTAACTAATTCCGTAAATCCATGAATGGTGTCCTCGCCCGAAGACAAATTCATTTTTTCTTTAGGTTTGTCCTACAGTTAATAAATTTATTTAACTAATTAATAATAAGTTAATTTAATTAATTAATTAAACTAAAATATGTGTCTAAAATGGTAATTAACATATATTTGAATCAGTACGATACGACAGTACGATGGATATTATAATATGGTAATTGTTGCACTTTCTAACGAATCAACGATTAATCAATAATTTATTAATAAATCCACAACGTATTCATAAGCTTTTCATGGCAATTTCGTAATAATATGAAAAAGTAAGGGTATTTGTTATGTTCCTTAGTCTGACACTAATACATCACTTCACACTACCCTTTCTCTTTAGCGAAAGGTCTTGTAACTAGTGGTCAAGATTCCTTTGATGAAGTAATCTCAACCGTTGGATTAGCCACCATATGGTTAACTTAACCATGGTTAGTTTTTGGTCAGCTAGGTTAGCTTTCACTCTGGTTAAAAAGTTTTAACGAACGAGAGCGAGAGAGAGAAGTAAAGAAAGAGTTGCTTTTGGATTTGCTTTGCTTGCGTGATCTCTCTCTCATCTAAAATCTTTGATCATCTCATCATCATTGGACTTGAAGCAAAGTCACAGAGTTTATCCAGATTCGATCCATTTTCATTATCTTCTTCGTTTATCTTCTCTCAAATCATCGACGACGACGATCTTAGCTTTCATTTGCTTGAAGGTAGATCTAGTTAATTAATTTTTCTGTAGATCTGAATTTATCTGCTACGTTTAATAGTTTTATAGATCTTCGGATCTGGTTGACTAATAATATATCTATTTGTGTTATCTTATCGAACTCTGGATTTTCAAAATTACTTGTATAATATAAATCTCGTTTTTGATTTCATGCAGAGTTTCAGAATTTTCAAAAGCTGATTTGAGCTGAAGTGAAGTTAATTCATCATCTTCCTTACGAAGTGAGACATAGAGAAGATGAATTATTTCCCAGACGAAGTGATAGAGCATGTATTTGACTTGATAACTTCTCACAGAGATAGGAACTCGATATCTCTGGTATGCAAATCTTGGCACAAGATCGAGAGATTTAGTAGGAAGAAAGTGTTCATAGGAAACTGTTATGCTATTAATCCGGAGAGATTAATTGGGAGGTTTCCATGTCTTAGTTCCTTAACTCTTAAAGGGAAGCCTCATTTCGCTGACTTTAACTTGGTTCCTCATGAATGGGGTGGTTTCGTGCACCCTTGGATTGAGGCTTTGGCTAAGTCCCGTGTGGGACTTGAGGAGCTGAGGTTGAAGCGTATGGTGGTTTCTGATGAAAGCCTTGATCTGCTTTCACGATCTTTTGCAAATTTTAAGTCTTTGGTGCTTGTCAGCTGTGAAGGTTTTACTACTGATGGCTTAGCCTCCATTGCTGCCAATTGCAGGTTATATGATGGTTCTTAGCTTCTGTTTTTTGATTATTTTCCAAGGTTTTAGCTCCCTTTATTAAACTGTATTGTGTTTCTTATTAGACATCTTCGTGAGCTGGATCTGCAAGAGAATGAAATTGATGATCATAGAGGTCAATGGCTCAACTGTTTTCCAGATAGCTCTACTACTCTGACCTCGTTGAATTTCTCCTGTCTTAAAGGAGAAACCAATGTGGCTGCTCTTGAGAGGCTTGTTGCAAGGTCACCAAATCTCAAGAGCTTGAAGCTAAACCATGCAGTTCCGGTTGACGCACTTGCAAGGTTAATGAGTTGTGCACCACAGCTAGTGGACTTAGGAGTAGGATCTTATGATAATGAGCCAGATCCAGAATCTTTTGAGAAACTCATGGCTGCCATTAACAAATGCACATCAATAAGGAGCTTGTCTGGCTTTTCTGAGGTTTCTCCACGCTGCCTCCCAGTGTTCTACCCCATTTGCCATAACCTTATCTCCTTGAATCTCAGTTATGCAGCCGAGATCCAAGGCAACCATCTTATAAAGCTCATTGAGCTTTGCAAGAGACTTCAACGGTTATGGGTAAGTTTGATCTGCTTTTATCTTTTCCACTGTTGTGAAAAATAAAAGTAACTTGCTAAGTATATTTTTAAATTTATGTCTCCTACAGATATTGGATAGTATAGGTGACAAAGGACTAGCAGTTGTGGCATCGACATGTAAAGAACTTGAAGAGCTGAGAGTTTTTCCGTCTGAGTTACACGGTGAAGAAGACAACAATGCAGCTGTGACTGAGGTGGGACTAGTCGCAATATCTGCGGGTTGCCCTAAGCTTCACTCCATATTATATTTCTGCAAACAAATGACAAACGCAGCACTCATAACTGTGGCCAAAAACTGCCCAAACTTCATCCGGTTCAGGCTATGCATTCTTGAGCCTCACAAACCCGACCACATCACATCTCAATCGCTAGACGAAGGCTTTGGTGCAATCGTTCAAGCTTGCAAGGGTCTAAGACGACTCTCTACCTCTGGTCTCTTAACTGACCAAGTCTTCCTCTACATTGGTATGTACGCTGAACAGCTCGAGATGCTTTCAATAGCTTTTGCAGGGGACACCGACAAAGGAATGTTATATGTGTTGAATGGATGTAAAAAGCTGAGGAAGCTGGAGATAAGAGACAGTCCATTTGGGAACGGGGCGCTTCTTGCTGATGTCGATAAGTACGAAACAATGCGATCCCTTTGGATGTCGTCTTGTGAAGTAACGCTCGGTGGTTGCAAGAGGCTGGCACAGAATTCGCCCCGGCTCAGTGTAGAGATCATTAACGAGAATGAGAATAGTAGTATGGAGCAAAATGAAGAAGACGAAAGAGAGAAGGTGGATAGACTTTACCTATACCGAACAGTGGTTGGGAATAGAAAAGATGCTCCTCCATATGTTAGGATTCTTTAGAATCATCTCTCATTTCCCACTCCATCCGACCATGGCGGTTCTTGTTTTAGGCTTTTGTTGTTGTTCGTTAGCTCCTTTTCCAATTTTAGATGTACTTTGCTTCAGACAAGAACTGATTCTGTGAAGCTTCATGTGTTTTCTTTAATATTTTCTTACATTCTGCTTCGTTGTTTTAATCTGCCTTGAATGTAAAAACCAGTTTTTGTATCAAGCTTGGGATTTATTAGACCCAAGAGCTGAACAAAACGGTGTAAGATATAATATATTGTGCACAAGGAATGTAATAATAATTTCTTCATTTATGTAATTATCTTTTTTTTTCATTCTAATGTTTCTTTGTTATTCCACAATACATTGCTTGTCTAGTAGATGCCCTCGATTAGTCCAGTCACAAACAAAAGAGGTATACATTACGAGACAATGAAACATAACAGTACACAAAGGCATGTCTTTGATTGAACATAAATAATGTTGACTGTATAAATGACGAGATCCGCAGAGACGGGCATTCTCAGAAACATTCCTCCAGCAAACAGCAACAGCAGAGAGCAGCAAGACTGCAAATTTACAATCCACAAGAAGAAAAAAGAATCGGTTAAAACCGTAACAACATAATTAGGCTACTTACTATTTAGTATATAAAAGAGTTTCAGTAGGGTGAGCATAAGAAAAAGCTGGAGTTGATGTGGATACTAGAATTTTAAAATTCGACCTTATCTAGAGAATTTTATACAAATATTTTGGGTTAAGGATCTAAAAGTGTAGTCATTAGGCAGTTAGTTCTTAAGAGAGGCATTGAAGAGTGAAGGATCATGTCAAAAGTCCAATGACCGAGTGTCATAAAATGAACATCAAAAAGCAGTCTTTATATGAATAGCTCTAAACTAATCGTAGATAATAAAGGAAAGAACCTTCCATAGAAGATCACCAAAGCACTCCTAGAAGGCTAGGACTAAAATCTAAGGATTAATACGAATCTCTAGCACTCAAATTCCGAGATTTACAGCCACCAAAAAAAGAAGGAAAAATAAGTGAAGTCTGAGTTCACAACTCAACATTCGGATTTATCCATAATACATCAACTCAAAGAATCTGGTTCTGATCAAAACACTTGTTCAATGAATCCTTAACATAGCTTTAAACTTCTAAGGTGTCTCATGTCTAATTGTCAATAGAGAATCGAGAAAAGGCCAACATAAAGCTAAACCATAGCATTAAACAGGCACCAGTGAGTTAACAAAACTGACCAATAAAATTAAAGAATCGAATCAAAGGCCACAAAATGTGATTCTGGAAACATAATAAAGTAAAATTAAAAGGTGGGAAATTAGAGAAACGAACCAGCCACGGAGGAAAGAGGAGCAACCATCAGAATCTTGGTAATGGTGGTGATCATGATGGCAGT
>KE158577.1:13360-25385 GCA_000411055.1 Leavenworthia alabamica | reverse complement strand
CGTAAACGGGACATATTTTCATACTTCCGAATTCTCGTGCCGTTCCCATTCTCGTAAAATCCCGTTTCGAAATCCCGTTTGCCCACTCCTACGTTTAACCGAATATCAAACCCTATACTCTTGGTAATAACTCATCAAAAAAACTCAAAACGTTTAAATTTATGTTGACGTTTTCTAATATTGTTCAGATAAAAACGGTAAAAAATATTGAAAAGAAACGATGACTGACGACGAGTCAGTCTGTAGTCATATAAGGTCAAAGAAGGTATTCAAAGTTTTGGAAAACGGCCCACACTTTTTTTTAAATCGGAATCTTTACTTTTTTCAAATTCCAATTACTCTTACGAAAATACCCTTTCGTTTCAGATATTTTTTACTTCTTTTTATCTTAGTAACCTTGATTTTACTTTTTTACTTGCTTCAAGACAAAACCGACGTTGTCCTACGAAAGAGAGTTAAAACACCTGGTGGTATTATTGTAATTAAAGGAAAGATAAAGCCTTTTTTGTCGACACGAACTTCGAATGTTTCCTTTTTTAAATTAACATAACAAATGAACAATATTATAATTTTCCATTAAAGCGATGATAAAAAGAAGAAAACACAAAAACCATTAACTTAGCCGCTTCTCTCTCTCTCTCTCTCACTTTGCGTACTTAGTAGCTAAGTTGCTCAAAAGCTGTGGCTCCTTTGCTCCTTCATCGTTTAGGGTTTCTCGATCTCTCTCTGTAATGTTCCTTTTAATGTCGTACATTACTGATTGTTGATTTCAATCTTCGTTTGTCTCTGTAGTCTAATTAGTTTGTGTTGTTAATAGGAGGCTGAAGATATCTTAAGGTTTTAGTTTAGAAGAAATGTCTGCTACAAGAGGTGGTCCTGATCAAGGACCGTCTCAGCGTAGGCTTGCACGAACTCAGACTGCTGGTAATCTGGGTGAATCATTCGATAGTGAAGTAGTTCCTTCATCACTTGTTGAGATTGCTCCTATTCTTCGTGTTGCTAATGAAGTTGAATCTAGTAACCCTAGGGTTGCTTATCTCTGTAAGCTCTTGTTATAGTTATGATTTCTCACTTAATTTGGATTTGTTACTTGTTCTTCTTCTTATTGTTAATGTGTTTTCTTCTTTAGGTCGGTTTTATGCATTTGAGAAAGCTCATAGGCTAGATCCTACCTCTGGTGGAAGAGGTGTTCGGCAGTTTAAGACTGCTCTTCTTCAACGTCTTGAAAGAGTAAGCTTTTCTTAATACACTGCTTTGATTCGTGCACATGGCAGATTTATATAGTGTCTTGGTTTTAGTACTTCTTTTTAACAGAATGTGCCTTACTTTTTCTTTGCAGGAACATGATCCAACACTTATGGGCAGGGTTAAGAAAAGTGATGCTCGTGAGATGCAAAGCTTTTATCAACATTACTATAAGAAGTATATTCAAGCTTTGCACAATGCTGCTGATAAGGCTGACCGGTTTGTCTAACTTACTTAAAAATTTATTTGTTTTTGACCTTTTTAAGATGCCAGCTAGTGTTCTGTCTGTGTATGAGAGCACCACATTTCCTAACTGATGTTTTTACTTGCTGTTCATTTTCAGTGCTCAGCTGACTAAGGCATACCAAACTGCAAATGTTTTGTTTGAGGTGTTGAAGGCTGTTAATCTGACACAGTCTATTGAGGTTGACCGGGAGGTAAGACATTGCGACTTAGTCACTTTCTGTTTAGCTTCTTTCCTTGATTTATTTTTTCTTCTCTTGTGCAACGTTACAATGAAGTTTGATGTTTCCAGATTCTGGAAGCTCAAGATAAGGTTGCTGAAAAGACACAGTTGTATGTCCCCTATAATATCCTACCACTCGATCCTGATAGTGCAAATCAAGCGATTATGAGATATCCTGAGGTTAGTCCTCTTGTTGTTCGGTTGTTCCACTGTGGGCACTGTTATATATTTGTAACATGTTAATAGCGGGTAATGTAATCCTTGCTGCAGATCCAAGCCGCTGTTCTTGCTCTCCGCAACACTAGAGGTCTTCCGTGGCCAGAAGATCACAAGAAAAAGAAAGATGAAGACATGCTTGATTGGCTTCAAGATATGTTTGGATTTCAGGTGATTTTAGTAGTTCAGTGATGCTTGCCATTTTTAACAAAATTTAATCTGTAAATTAACTAATGATTTGACAAGAAGACAATGCTTCTAATCGTAGAAGTATTTGATCTTATTACTTCCTAACATGCATCATTCATATGTATACTATCGTTCTGCAGAAAGACAATGTGGCTAATCAAAGGGAGCACCTGATCTTATTACTTGCTAATGTGCATATAAGACAATTTCCTAAGCCTGATCAGCAGCCAAAGGTTTTTTCATTTTTTTTGTCTTAATTCACTTATGTTTTTCCAATCGATGAGATTTCTTTTGCATTATGTTTTTTTTTCCATGAAAAATATATGTTTTTGCACACTATGATGAGCATAATATTTACTAAATGTACTTTCAAGTGATCCTCTCGTTTGTTCTCATTTTCCTCCCACAGTTGGATGATCAAGCATTGACAGAAGTAATGAAGAAGCTCTTCAAAAACTATAAGAAATGGTGCAAATACCTTGGTCGAAAGAGTAGTCTTTGGTAAGGAAATCTTATACACCTATACTTGATTCTGTTAATGATTATGCAAACTCTGGTGTCGATAATCTTTGAGATAAGTATGTCTCAATGTATGTTTTGCTTGCAGGTTGCCAACTATACAGCAGGAAATGCAACAGCGCAAACTATTGTATATGGCCTTGTATCTTCTAATCTGGGGTGAAGCAGCAAATTTGAGATTCATGCCAGAGTGTCTCTGCTACATTTATCATCATGTATGTTTTAATTTGCTAGTCTTCTGTAATGTGTGCGTGATTCCTGTCTTTTTCTCTTTTCCTTTAATGTCATTCGTTATCCTTTTAAGTTTTATCTTTTGTGGTTTATTTATCTGCTAAGGAACTATAACTTGCAAGGAAAACAGTAAATTTTCATTGAGTAATGTTTTGAGGCCAACCATTTATATATGTGTCTTGCTTTTATGTATTTCTGATGGTAAAGTGCTAATTGATATTTTTCATAAGAAATTAGAATTATAGTATAATATAGTAATGGGTAACATGCTTGATTTTTGGGATACACAATTTGTTCATTAGTATGCGTTCTTGGATGCGATATTATTATACTCATACTCTATTTCATGGTTGTGCAGATGGCATTTGAACTCTATGGTATGCTGGCTGGGAATGTTAGCCCCATGACTGGGGAAAATGTGAAGCCAGCTTATGGAGGTGAGGAAGATGCATTCTTGAGGAAAGTTGTGACTCCTATTTATGAAGTGATTGGGATGGTATGGACTTAATTTTGAGTTTTTCCTTTTCTTTCAGCATTTTTCTTGCTTGTTATTGTTAATATTTTACTTACGTAATTGTACCATTCACAGGAGGCTCAAAGGAGCAAGAAAGAGAAGTCCAAGCACTCTCAGTGGAGAAACTATGATGATTTAAATGAATATTTTTGGTGATGTTTCTATCTACCTGCTTTCATACGATCTTAAAGGTCTTTATATATGTTTTTCCGTTAAATATGGCTTTCTACATTGCAGGTCAGTTGATTGTTTCCGATTAGGTTGGCCAATGCGAGCTGATGCTGATTTCTTTTGTCTGCCTGTTGGTCCGCCCAGTACAGAAAAAGATGGGGTACACAATAACTATGCAACTTCTCTGTCCTTCTCTACATGTTTTTTTTTCCTACTGGAATTTGCTACATAGATCTAGTTTCCAGTTTGTGTGATTTTTGATTCTAGGAACTCTAATCTCTTACTGCTGAATGTTGTCTATCAGATAATGACTGCCACTTATTGACGTCTTTTTGCTCCTGTTTTTTGTTATCATATATCACAGGATAACAGCAAGCCTACTGTTGCCAGGGATAGATGGGCAGGGAAAGTTAATTTTGTTGAGATTCGTTCCTTCTGGCATGTCTTTAGAAGTTTTGATCGAATGTGGAGCTTTTATATTCTGTGCCTTCAGGTATTACTTTCCCCTAATTGTCACTGCCCTTCTTTGATGTATTCTATACATCTGTATTCTCAAAATATATAACACTAATGATAAAAATTTGGAAGGCGATGATTATTATGGCTTGGGATAGTGGTGAACCAAGTTCAGTCTTTGGGGCTGCTGTTTTCAAGAAAGTTCTGAGCGTGTTTATCACAGCTGCGATAATGAAGCTTGGACAAGGTTGGTTAATTTCATTGTTCAATACTTTCCTAAATTTATTTGAATGATGAAAACTCATCAACTAAAATTACTTCTGCAGCTGTTCTTGATGTTATCCTTAGTTTCAAAGCTCATCGAAGCATGTCTCTACATGTTAAACTAAGATACATCCTAAAGGTGTTGTCGGCTGCAGCCTGGGTTATTATTCTTCCTGTTACTTATGCCTATAGCTGGAAAGATCCTCCAGCATTTGCCAGAACTATCAAGAGTTGGTTCGGGAGTGCCATGCACTCACCTTCGCTATTTATAATAGCTGTCGTTTTCTATTTGTCGCCTAATATGCTCGCGGGTGTACTGTTTCTTTTCCCTCTACTACGTCGGTTTCTTGAGAGGTCCAACTACAGAATTGTAATGCTGATGATGTGGTGGTCTCAGGTATTCATCTATTCACCATGTTTGTGTTCTTGCATAAGAAACTGATGGAAATAATCAAAAGCTCGTAATGTGTTTTATTGTACCATAAATAACTGTATTTTATTTCACCTTGTAGCCAAGACTCTATGTTGGCAGAGGAATGCATGAGAGCGCATTTTCCCTCTTCAAGTAGGATTCCGTTTCTAACACATACATTGTTGATTTTAGTTACTGATGCAAGCCTGAGGTCTCAATTCACTTACGTATTTCTACTTTTTTCTTTCCTAGATATACCGTGTTCTGGGTGTTGCTTATTGCAACAAAGCTGGCGTTCAGTTACTACATTGAGGTATGTGTTTCTCATATCTAGTTCTGGTAACCTTGAACTACATGATGTGGGAAGAGTAGTGGTGCCACATGGGAATAATAGTTATGAGATTGATTGTATCATATTTTCCACAATTGTTGGAGTCTGATAAATTGACATTTGCTCACAGATCAAGCCTCTAGTTGCTCCAACACAAGCCATTATGAGAGCCCGTGTGACTAATTTTCAGTGGCATGAGTTCTTTCCTCGTGGTAATACACTCTCACATACACTATATGATTTCTGGGATAACAATTTGTTATTTGTTCTCACAACATCTCTACTTTATTTGTCAGCCAAAAACAATATTGGTGTGGTCATCGCCCTCTGGGCCCCTATTATTCTGGTAAGCATGGTCATGCCGGACATGTCCCCAGTCTCGTCTTCTCGTGCTTTGTGCTGTTTCTAATATTGATCTTCTGTCAATCCTGCTGCAGGTATATTTTATGGACAGTCAGATCTGGTATGCTATATTTTCCACAATATTTGGAGGTATTTACGGTGCATTCCGCCGCCTTGGAGAGGTATGCATTTTTAAGATAATCTGACTGATGCTGAGTTATTTGAAGTTGAGTCTTCCCTTGTAATTGTCATTGATGATCTCTAAATCCTTGCACAGATTCGTACACTGGGAATGCTTAGATCGCGATTTGAATCACTGCCTGGAGCCTTTAATGATCGCTTAATTCCAGATGGCAAGAACCAGCAAATCAAGAAGGGATTAAGGGCAACCTTATCTCATAACTTTACAGAGGAAAAGGTTCGTTGAACCGAGTGAGCTGCCCTAATGTACGATTCTTCTTATTGATTGTTTGTATGGAATACTTACTTCAGGTACCTGTTAACAAAGAGAAAGAGGCTGCAAGATTTGCACAGTTGTGGAACACAATAATCAGTAGTTTTAGAGAGGAAGACCTTATAAGTGATAGGTAAATTTTGTTAATATTGCATGCCACATATCTAGCTGAAAGAAACTATGTGTAACACAATTCTGAACTATCGTTTTACATTTGGACTACCCATAGGGAGATGTATTTGTTGCTTGTTCCATATTGGGCCGACCGTGATTTGGATCTCATACAGTGGCCTCCCTTCTTATTGGCTAGCAAGGTTTGTTCTCACATAAGTACATTAAAATTTAATATTTAGGATTCTATGTTTTTGATATTTGGCTGTACTCTGTAGATTCCAATAGCACTGGATATGGCAAAAGACAGTAATGGGAAGGACAGAGAGCTCAAGAAGAGGATTGAGAGTGACACTTATATGAAATGTGCTGTCCGTGAGTGCTATGCTTCATTTAAGAACATCTTAAAATTTTTGGTTCAGGGAAACCGTGAAAAAGAGTAAGTTGGATCCACAGCGTTGGAGTACTTGTTTTTTGTCACATATGTATTTTTTATTTTGATCATTGTTGCCAACTCATATCTTGGTGTCTCAGGGTGATAGAGATCATATTTTCCGAGGTTGACAAACATATAGAATCAGGTGATTTGATTCAAGAATACAAGATGAGTGCTCTTCCTAGCCTCTATGATCACTTTGTCAAGCTGATCAAATATTTGGTAAAGTTCTTCCTGTGCTACTGTTTCTTTTTTTAGTTTTAGTTTTATTTTTATGATTAATTTGTCACTTGATCCAATACCTTCGTTTTCTAATCCCATGTAGTTAGACAATAAGGAGGAAGATAGAGATCACGTTGTAATTCTCTTCCAAGACATGCTGGAAGTTGTAACAAGAGACATTATGATGGAGGATTACAATATATCGAGGTTTGCAAGTTTGTACCACAATGTTTTGTCATATGAACATCAAAATCTTATATATCCAGTTGTCTCTGTAGCTTGGTAGATTCAACTCATGGCGGCACTTGGCATGGGGGAATGGTCCCTCTCGAACAACAATATCAGCTGTTTGCATCTTCAGGTGCTATTAGATTCCCTATTGAACCAGTAACAGAAGCTTGGAAAGAGAAGGTTATACCAGATTAGTTTATAAAGTGATATACCTTCAGTCTTTAGTTATGATCTATACTCAAAACTTAAAGCATGTATGTGCAGATCAAGCGGATATATCTTTTACTGACTACTAAAGAATCTGCTATGGATGTCCCCTCTAACTTGGAAGCAAGAAGGCGGATCTCTTTCTTCTCAAATTCGTTGTTCATGGACATGCCTATGGCACCTAAAGTTCGCAACATGCTATCATTTTCGTAAGCCTTTTCTGTTCCTTTTCTATTTGAATCACCCGCTTTGGAATTTATATGCTCACTATTGTTAAAATACGATTGGTTCGTCTCCTAAAGTTCCGTTTAAACATTTTGTCTGGACTTGATAGTTTCCAGAAGTTTGTCTCTTATGATGACAAAACTAAGATTTAGTTGTATCATGATGTCAGTTGCTGGTGGATTATAACTCTAGTGAAGTATGGTTGCATTGTAGTTTTTTGTAGCTGAGCGGGTTGATTGGTTTGTTATGTATAGTGATTTGCTTATCTTTAAGTATTTGTGGCAACTAACTGATTGGGGTTTCTCTTTTTGCTATTCTTATTGTAGTGTTTTGACTCCATATTACACTGAAGAGGTCCTTTTCTCCTTGCGTGACCTGGAAACACCAAATGAAGATGGTGTTTCAATCCTCTTTTACCTTCAAAAGATTTTTCCAGGTATTTTTGTTTACATTTTGTCTACACTCTACACTGAATTCTAAATTCTTGAATCACGGCTGGAACCTGACTGACCCTTTTTCTCTAGATGAGTGGAATAATTTTCTTGAGCGGGTAAAGTGCTTAAGTGAAGAGGAACTTAAGGAGTCTGATGAATTAGAGGAGGAACTTCGTTTATGGGCTTCATATAGGGGGCAGACTTTGACTCGAACTGGTATGCTCCTTTGGTTAATTTTCTTTCCAGTAAAATATTAGATGGATACAGTAATTTCCTTAACAGTTAATTTTCTGTTAATCTTTTGATATTGTTGCAGTAAGAGGTATGATGTACTATCGAAAAGCTTTGGAGCTTCAGGCATTCCTTGACATGGCTATGCATGAAGGTATTTTTCTCTAATTTATATTATACTGCAGAGGGCATAAATCAATTTACAAAACTGATTGTTGATGCTGACACATTCTTAAATTTGCTTCTCCAGATTTGATGGAAGGTTACAAGGCTGTAGAATTAAATTCAGAGAACAATTCAAGGGGCGAAAGATCACTTTGGGCACAGTGCCAAGCTGTCGCTGACATGAAGTTTACATATGTTGTATCATGTCAACAATATGGTATTCATAAACGATCTGGTGATCCTCGTGCACAGGATATATTGAGGCTTATGACAAGGTGTGCAGAGTAATCTTATTTTGTTGTCATTTTTAACTTGTTTGAAACTTATGGCTTTGCTTACAATTGACAGATACCCTTCGCTCCGTGTTGCATATATTGATGAGGTTGAAGAACCAGTGAAAGACAAGTCAAAGAAAGGGAACCAGAAAGTGTATTATTCTGTGCTGGTAAAGGTGCCTAAATCAACTGATCATTCTAGCCTAGCACAAAATCTCGACCAGGTAATGCGCTTCAGTCTAACATTTTTCTCAGGTTGTAGATTTTGAAATTTATTATGAACTGAATGCGTTCTTGCACCTGTATGGTAGAAGGTGGTGCTAATGCAGATATTTTACTGTGATTTCCCATGTTTAAATGCTGATTATTGTGTCCTACGAGGATTAGTTAAATGGCATCCTAATGTCGTCTGTGTTAATTTCGTAAATCGTCCTGCCTCTGGAGTCTGGAAATAGTTTTACTGTTATATGTGCTAATTGCTATATCGCGTTAGATTTACTTCTTGCTTTTTTCTTGATTCTTACATGAACTTATATACTAATATTTCTGTCTTCTAGGTTATCTATAGGATTCGGCTTCCTGGACCTGCTATTCTGGGAGAGGGAAAGCCAGAAAACCAAAATCATGCTATCATTTTTTCTCGTGGAGAAGGTTTACAAACAATCGATATGAATCAGGTATACACTTGTTCTTTCTGCTCAGCCTACTACTTATCTCTATGCTTCAAGTTGATATTAAGTTCTTATGATGTCATTTTATTCAGGATAATTACATGGAGGAAGCTTTTAAAATGAGGAATTTGCTTCAAGAATTTCTTACAAAGCATGATGGTGTGAGATATCCATCCATTCTTGGACTTAGAGAACATATATTTACTGGATCGTGAGTATTTTAACATTTCCATTTATTTTTGAGATTTATTTCTCTTTAGCTCAATGAAATTTAGTTAACGCTAAGAACAATTGCTGTTGGTATTTTGCAGTGTTTCCTCCCTTGCTTGGTTCATGTCAAATCAAGAGACTAGTTTTGTTACTATTGGTCAGAGATTACTGGCAAACCCTTTGAGGTAAGTGTATTTTTCTGAGATCAACTTTAGTTCATGATTTTCTATATTATCATTCGCAAATCAAAATGCATTGTTCTCTTGCAGGGTTCGTTTCCATTATGGTCATCCAGATGTGTTTGATCGACTGTTTCATCTAACAAGAGGTGGTGTTAGCAAAGCCTCCAAGGTAATCAACCTCAGTGAAGATATATTTGCAGGTATATTCTACTCTTGTAAAGGTCTATCTGTTTCTTTCATTGGCCCTAAGTGATGTTCTTCTTGATGGATTGCTAATCTTTCGTATCGACTATCGAGCAGGATTCAATTCTACACTTCGTGAAGGAAATGTTACCCATCACGAGTATATACAAGTTGGTAAAGGAAGAGATGTTGGTCTAAATCAGATCTCAATGTTTGAGGCCAAGATCGCTAACGGCAATGGAGAGCAGACGTTAAGTCGAGACATTTACAGGCTTGGACACCGTTTTGACTTTTTCAGAATGATGTCATGTTACTTCACGACTGTTGGCTTTTACTTCAGCACCCTGGTACTATTTCCTTCTGTTTTGGTTAACCCAAGTACCACAGAACTTGTTCGGATCTGATTCTTTTTTTCTACTGTTTTCACAGATTACTGTTATCACTGTCTATATCTTCCTTTATGGTCGCCTCTATCTTGTTTTAAGTGGGCTCGAGCAAGGATTAAGTACACAGAAAGGCATCCGAGACAATACACCTTTGCAAATAGCTCTTGCGTCACAGTCTTTTGTTCAGATTGGTTTCCTAATGGCCTTACCTATGCTTATGGAAATTGGATTAGAGAGGGGTTTCAGGACTGCCTTGAGTGAATTTGTGCTGATGCAGCTACAATTAGCGCCAGTGTTCTTTACGTTCTCTCTTGGGACAAAGACTCACTACTATGGAAGGACATTACTTCATGGAGGTGCAAAGTACAGATCAACAGGCAGAGGATTTGTCGTCTTTCATGCCAAATTTGCTGATAACTACAGACTCTATTCCCGGAGCCATTTCGTAAAAGGGCTTGAGATGATGCTGCTACTAGTTGTATATCAAATTTTCGGAAGTTCTTACAGAGGTGTACTTGCATATCTGTTAATCACCATATCTATGTGGTTCATGGTTGGAACATGGCTTTTTGCTCCCTTCCTCTTCAATCCTTCTGGGTTTGAATGGCAAAAAATTGTTGATGATTGGACTGATTGGAATAAATGGATAAACAACATTGGAGGTATTGGTGTCCCTGCAGAAAAAAGTTGGGAATCATGGTGGGAAGAAGAGCAAGAACATCTCAGACATTCTGGAAAACGTGGTATCATTGTCGAGATTTTGTTAGCCCTACGGTTCTTTATCTATCAATACGGTCTTGTTTATCATCTCACTATTACAGAGAAGACTAAAAACTTCCTGGTAATGTTAACAATTCTATTACCTCTTTATGATGTCGTTTTTCGTAATTCGTATTCTATCACTAAATCTCTTCTTAACACAGGTTTATGGAATATCATGGCTGGTGATTTTCTTGATATTGTTTGTAATGAAGGTGTGTTTACTTGTGATTATATCAGTCAATCTCTTGGATAATATAATCAATTTTTTTTTGTTTTTGTTTTGTCTCAGACTGTTTCGGTTGGAAGGCAAAAGTTCAGTGCAAGTTTCCAACTAATGTTCCGGTTAATAAAAGGATTAATCTTCATGACATTTATAGCAATTCTTGTGATATTAATCACACTTGCTCACATGACAATACAAGACATCATTGTGTGTATACTTGCATTTATGCCTACTGGTTGGGGAATGCTCTTGATTGCTCAAGCGTGTAAGCCAGTGATTTACAGAGCAGGATTCTGGGGATCAGTAAGGACACTAGCTCGTGGTTATGAGATAGTAATGGGGCTACTTCTGTTCACACCAGTAGCGTTCTTGGCTTGGTTTCCATTTGTGTCTGAGTTCCAAACACGTATGCTCTTCAATCAAGCTTTTAGTAGAGGTCTTCAGATCTCACGTATCCTTGGAGGACATAGGAAGGACCGGTCTTCTCGAAACAAGGAATGATTCATCACTCCATTTTATTACAAGGATATCTAGTCTGAACTGACCAGTGTTTGTTAAATTATTAGTTAAACATGTCTTAGATTGTAGTATTTATTAAAAACCCAGAGCTGATGTATGATTGAGTGACACAGTTTAAATCTTCAGTCATCTTGGAAAGACTTTTTGCCTAAGATCTTTGATTAATCTATGTCGCCAGAGCAAAGTTGGTTTTGAAATTATTAATTTGATGTTACAAAATTTGGGTCCTAGACAGAAGAGATCTCATGTTCTTGAAGACGTAAAGACATTCATTTTGATTTCGCATTAAACATGGGTGAACCATTGGGAAAGGAGTGACGAGCAACATTTTGTAACATCCCAATCCCATCTATTGGGCTATTTTAAATTTAAGCCCAAACATGCTATTAAGCTATATTCTTTTTAAATGAAATGTCCCACATTGGAGATTTATAAAAACCACATTCATTCTCTCCTCCTACAAATAAGACATTCCACCCTTCTTTATGTTACAAGTCAGAACAATATTTTGCAGAGGGAACTACCCATTTGGTAGGTTCCCA
>KE158576.1:1282-11865 GCA_000411055.1 Leavenworthia alabamica | reverse complement strand
GGTTGTTGAGTTTCTGTTTTATTTTTGAGTCATGTTTGAGAACCTAGTTGTGACTAGGTTTAATTTGAGAATTATTATTTTGAGTTGTTTGGATTTATTATTTATTTAATGGAGTTTAAAGACTTAGTAATTTTTGTTAGTAGGATAATCCGGAATCTAGAACCGATAAGTATGGGATTATCGGTTAATTAATAAAAAAATTTAAATTTAGTGGTTTTGAGTCTAGAGAACCGGGTTGGGGTTTTTCATTTGAGGTCTAGTCAACGGATGTTATGAGTGAACTGACTGACAAGATGGAGAACCGAGTGCACTGAGTGAGCACCGGTTTCTCGTGAACGTGTGATGTTCGGGTGGAATGAGTTAGCATCCGTTCATCACATGTGGACCAGTGTGGTAATTGGGTGTCTGAGTGAGTACCGGTTGTCATACATTGGAGTAATTGATAATTTGAGTAATTGAGAAATTGAGTAATTAAAAATGAGAATTGACAATTTAAGAAATCGAGAATATGAGATTAATCGATTTGAGGATCAATCGCTCTTGTCTACAAAGAACCTAGTAGACGGGAGGATTGCCCACTCAGTATGTTTTATATACTGATAGCTCCATTTTGTGTACGCAGGTAAAGGAAAAGATAAGATTTGATCGTGAGCTCGTGGTACAGCAGCTGGGAGGCAATGGTATACCGGTTGTGGTTGTTTTGTTATGCTTTAGTTTGAGTTATGTTTGAGAACCTATTGTGACTAGGTAAATTTGAGATTGAATGTTTGAGTTGTTTTAATTATTTGGAGTTTATGAGACTTAGTGATTTTTGTTCAATAGGATAATTCGGATTTTAGAACCGATAAATATGGGATTATCGGTTATGTGATTTTTTAAAAACAATTAGCGGTTTTGAGTCTAGAGAACCGGGTTGGGATTTTTCACATAACCTCTGTAACATCCGAGATCCGGTTAAGGGTCATAAAGTGGGTTTAGGGTTATGGTTTGCTGAGCTTAGTTTAATGAAATGGTTTGTCGATCATGGCCAGGTCAGTTTACTGTGACATTGTACCGAATAAATCAAACTATAGTAGTTGGACAAACCCGTGAACTGAGTTGTTGTTGTCGATTAAATTTCAGAAGTTTCAGAGAATCCGAATATTGCTGTGTGGTCCGATGGAATGTTGAATTAATTGGGTTTGGAAGCCCAAAATAATTAATGAAATGATTAAAAAGAGTTGGGTTTGGAAACCCTACAAATTTTTTTATTATGAATTAATTGGGTTATGGATTATAAATGCCCTAAACGAGTTAAGAATTAATTAAAAAGGATTGAGATTTGGAAAACCCTAAACGTTTAATTATTATTAAGTGATCAATTGAAATTGGGTGAAGTCCCAACGAGGATATAATTAAATGATCACAAATTAAGGGCTAATGGGTTTAGATATTAAAAATGTGATTAAAGGAGAATTGGGCCTAAAATTCCTATGACTTAATAAGTGATTAGATTATCAGATAATTAAATCACAAATCACAAAAACTCTAGTTTTTATTTAAATTTTGTGATCACCTTCAAGGAGGGAAAGAAAGGTTATAAAGATGGCTTAGAAGAAAGAAAATGAAGTCTACACATGATGGTGATGCAGACAAAACAGATATGTCATGGTATAAAATACGTTTGACGTAGCAAATCAATTGAAAGTGTGGTGACGTTTTGTGGAGTTATAGAGAAGCCTTAGATCTAAATTTCCCAATTTACTGATTTGAATTTGCGTTCATATTCTAAGAGATATTCACGTTTTGGTGAGGTTATATATTGCAGACGCGATTTAGACAACCGTGTATTCAAAGTTAGATCTCGATTTGGTTTATGGTTTGATCTTAGAGATATTTTTTGAGCAACTTCTACACATGTAGAGGTTGATTTTCAACGGTTGGATTGTGAATTGGATGGTTGGATTTCGTTCTGTGATTTTATCTTTGAGGATGATAGTTTCTGTAAGTTTCTGAAGTTATTTGAATTTTAGGGGTTTTTCCAAAAATTTATAGATTTTTGGGAAATCTGTTTTAGGGATCCCGGAATAGTTTATGGGGATCATTTGAGTTGTTTTTAGTGTCTGATTACTAAATGTGACCTAAAATATTTTAGGGGCATTTTGGTAATTTAGCAAGTCAGGGGCAGTTTGGTCTTTTCACATCTTCAGAGACTAAGGTGCGTGCATGACCGTGATTCGATAATTTCGATTGGTTTTTAAAATCGTTTGATTTGATGGTCTTGATTGTGAGTTGTGTGATTTTTTGTTGAGTCTGTGTGGTGTTTGAGTTGTGTGTTTAAATGAGTAATTATTAAACCGAGGGTCGGTTTAATATTTAATTTAAAACTGAGAAAAATTGGAGTATTGAGTTAAAAGGAAATTTGAGTAAACTTTTGAGTAAAACATTTCTGAGTTTTGAGGTCTAGTTAACGGATGTTCTGAGTGAACTGACTGACTAGATGGAGAACCGAGTGCACTGAGTGAGCACCGGTTTCTCGTGAACGTGTGATGTTTGGGTGGAATGAGTTAGCATCCGTTCATCCCATGTGGACCAGTGTGATAATCGGGTTTCTGAGTGAGTACCGGTTATCACACATTTGAGTAATTGAGAATCTGAGTAATTGAGAAATTGAGTAATTAAAAATGAGAATTGAGAATTTGAAAAATCAAGAATATGAGATTAAATGATTTGAGGATCAATCGCTTTTGTCTACAAAGAACCCAGTAGACGGAAAGATTGTCCACTCAGTATGTTTTATATAGTGATAGCGCCATTTCGTGTGCGTAGGTAAAGGAAAAGATAAGATTTGATCGTGAGCTCATGGTACAACAGCTGGGAGGCGATGGTATACCAGTTGTTGTTGTTTGTGTTTCATTTGAGTATGTTTTTTTTAGAACCTAGATGTGTCTAGGCAAGTTTGAAATTGAATACTGAATTTATTTATTTAATTATTAAAGTTTTAAAGACTTAGTTATTTTGCTAGTAGAATAATCCAGAATATAGAACCGATAAGTATGGGATTATCGGTTAGTTAATAAAAATTTTTAAAATAAGTGGTTTTGAGTCTAGAGAACGGGTTGGGGTGTTTCAACCTTTTTCTAGGAAATAAAAATAATCCTAAATTATTTTCCTTTCTTGGTGGTGCAAGGTTTCCCATTGTAAAGCATCTCCTTCTACCTGGCAATTAGCATAGAGGACGAGAATATGGATTTTTTAAATCTCTTACCCTATACAAAAATCCCAAGTCAATAATGTTCTCCTGCAACTATGACCCATTGAATATGATACAATGCCTTAGTAAACATTGCAGAAGTCTAACCAAAATGAAGATCATATGCAACTTGGACTTAAAAACTATTGTAGCTATTTTAGACTACTTCCCTAACTTGAAGGTTTTGAGCTTACGGACTTCCCGGATCTATAAAGATGCTTTCCTGCACCTTGTGAACAATTCGTCGGGGCTCGAGTCTCTCAAGATCTCCCATTGTTTTTTCATGGTAATTCATTATATGATGTTTTCTCTTTCTTCTTTTTTTTTTCTTTTCCACATATATATATTAGTAACATAATTTCTCTTTTTGAGTTCAATGTTTAGTTCAATATATTTCTTTTTATATGTGACAAAATATCTTTTTAATTCAGGGAATCACATGTCCTGACCTAAATATAACAGCAAAGTTAAGGAGGTTTGACAGGTCTATGTGGTGTGACATTTTGACGTGCCGGCGTTGTACGAGGATGTTCGAACAGTATCTTGAAATAAGCAACATGTTGGATTTTGAAGAAGATATGTGGCGTGAGGATGAATTATCTGAATTTAGTTTTTGAAAACTAACAAAAATATACTAATGATGAATCATGATCTTAAATTATAGATAAATCGTAACAACAACATAAATTTAATATTTTCAGTTAGTTTTTCTCGTTAAAATAATTGTTTTTTACATCGGATTCTTGTTAATTTCCTTATAAATTGTAGAAACTATGAAACATATGTACGAGATATTGGTACAAAAACTGAAAAATATCAATTCTAAATTTTTTTCCATTCTCTCTCTTCAATATTATTTATTTTTTAATTTTTAATCATAAGAAACTCTCTTGAAAATCTTATGATAAAGTTTCTAATGATTTAAATGTAACATTTCAGATTCTGTTATATGGTGGTACATGAGAAGAGGCTTAAGAGATTTGATTTGGCTACCTATGTCACCAAAGTGCACTTATCTTTTTGGTCAACCACTCATTCAGAACTCTGCAGTTAAGCGTGCTTGGACTGGAGTAGTAGTAGGATGGATGACCTACCGGGAAGTGATTATCGGTACTGTGTAAGTGAGGCCAACGCACAGGGAAAGATCATGTGATGATTTGTAGGGACATTAAAAAAATTTTTGAGCCTCAGAAAAATAATGCACCGACCATCGGACGAGGGTAAGATCCAATGGGCCTAGAGAGGAAGTGGATGTTTAATGGGCCTAGAGAGAATATGGGGTCGTCCACAGGCCTAGAGGGGACATTGGTGTGCTCACAGACGGTGGCGCTCGGGATATTACATTAAATATGTATAAGAATGGAACTCATGTGTAGGTCCTAATTTCTTTTGAAAAAGAAGCTATTGAGTGGCTCACTGATACAACATATCAGAGTAAGTAAATCTTCCAAAATATTAAATCATTTCATATTTTTAGGGGAAAGTGCAAATTAGGATTAATAGTTAAACAATATGCAACAAGTAACTTTTTAATTTTAATTTGGAATTCTATGTTCCTTTATGAGATATGTTATTTATTGTGCCATAAATTCAGTATACTTGAAACTCCTAAGAGACTAATTACTAAACGTTTAGGTGTCTTTTTAAAAAAGGTTATGGTACTGTTACAATAGAACTGCTCGAGAAAACCCAAGAGATTGACACAATAATTGTGCCAATAAGTGAGTTTGGTTTGATATATGGTGTGGTATTTGCTCCCAAATCGATTAAACCCAGCATTCGGAATATAGATGTTGAACCCAAAAGAGCTGATGCTGCGGCTCAATCTAATGTCGCTGGTAGAATCATTACTTTACATGTAACGAATACACTAGCAGAGCTTCTCTTGGAGATTTAACAAGGTAATTTAGTTTTAACTATTATAGAATTTCTGGCTATGACACATAAAATGGTTCAATATCAGTATCATTCTTTTTTTCTAAATGTCATTTTTGTATTATCCGGTTGTGAGAGATCTTGTGGACGTTATGGTAACTTGGAAGATTGTGAATAATTTAAGCCATGAAAATGTGCTATGAGATACTGAAGTTATATATGGAACCAAGTTGAGCCATTGGTGTAGCATCAATTTTATCAAATAGTTTCCATAACAATTCTTGTTGGTAAGATTTCAAAAACAACGGAATTGTTCTCAGTGTTGGTATTGCTGATTTGGGATATCTATTAGATTCATTTAAGATTCAAAGTAAAGATATTTATAATTGCATTTGTTTCACTGCATCTATTTAATTGTTATATATCTTTTGTAATGGATGTGTATAAAAATTAAGGATAATAACATCTTGGTTTCTTCTTGTTCTTATTGTATATGATGCTAAGGATCACATCTTATCTTTAACCCAAATTTCATCTATCTCGGTGTTCTTTTATATTTTTTTTGTTTTCTATATAAAGTAACTCACCAGATTGCCATTTGTTATATAAAATATGGTGAAACAATATACAAAATATCTTCTTATTAATGATTTTTGTTATAAAATCTACCATTAAATTGTTTTGTTTATAAATAGATCTTTTTAATAAGAATTTTATGGAAATGAAATATTTTTTTTTCTTTTATATAATAATAGGTTTTTATAATTATTTTTCTTAAACTTTTGTTCTATATAAGAAACACTTTCTCAGAACATACAAAATATACTCAATCTGCAAATTGATTTAAGGTTTATTTTCTTCCACATTTTCTCTTATCTTAGTTTAATTTCTTGTCAATTGCAGCTTTGCAAGAGTTTACACAAACAGAGATAGATCTCTATGTTTGGGTCAAATTTTATATTTTTGTTTCTCTGAAATCCCATACTGTTCTTAATCCCTTGAAATACGTATCCATTGTCCACAAGCTTTTCAAAAACAAAATTTGGCCCTCCATGGATTGTCCACTATAGAACTTTGAACCTATCAACTCCACATCATTTTGCTAAATTTTTAACTCTATTTGTTATTGTACTGTTTTATATATGTATGGCTCGTATTAATCAATAAGCTTTTGTATGTATAGCAGAGAAAAAACTGTTCACGAAATGGCAGGACACAATGGTCAATTCTCACAATGGGGAAACATGAAGTATGATGTTCTGGTGAAGATTTTTTTGGCGCTAGATAGGCTTGTTTTGCTGAAAAATATTATATGAGTTTATCGTTTGTGGCGAGATACAGTCTATGATCCTATCCTCTGGATAAAAGTTGACTTCACAAAATTAATTAATCATCCAGAAATATTACTGAAACACTCCAACCCGGTTCTATAGACTCAAAATCGCTAAATTTAAAAAATTTTATTAACTAACCGATAATCCCATACTTATCGGTTCTAGATTCCGGATTATCCTACTAACAAAATCACTAAGTCTTTATACTTCAATAAATAATTAATAATTCCAACATAACCCAAATATCAAATCTCAAATTATATCTAGTCACAACTAGGTTCTCAAACATAAACTCAAATAAAACGTAAACACACAACCGAATACCATCGCCTCCCAGCTGCTGTACCACGAGCTCAACATCAAGGCTTTTCCTTTCCTTTACCTGCGCACACGAAATGACGCTATAAGGATATAAAACATACTGAATGGACAATCATTCCGTCTACTGGGTTCTTTGTAGACAAAAGCGATTGGTTCCCAAATCATTTAACTTAATGTTCTCAATAACTCAAATTCTCAATTTTTGTTTTATTTAGTCAATTCTCAATTTTATTTACTCAAATGTGTGACAACCGGTAATCACTCAGAAAACCCGATTATCCCACTGATCACCTGTGATAAACGGATGCTGACTCATACCACCCGACATCACATGATCACGAGAAACCGGCGTCCACTCAGTGCACTCGGTTCTCCATATAGCTCGTCAGTTCACTCAGAACATCCGGAGACTAGACCTCAAAACTCAGAATGCTAGCCCGTCAGTTCACTCAGAACATCCGGGACTAGACCTCAAAACTCAGAATGTTTTACTCAAAATTTATACTCCGATTTTTCTTTTNTCAGTTCACTCGGAACATCCGGGACTAGACCTCAAAACTCAGAATGCTAGCCCGTCAGTTCACTCAGAACATCCGGGACTAGACCTCAAAACTCAGAACGCTAGCCCATCAGTTCACTCAAAATATCTGGGACTAGACCTCAATACTCAGAACGCTAGCCGTCAGTTCACTCAGAACATCCGGGACTAGACCCAATTTAAATTGATCACTTAATAATAATAATTAAAAGTTGAGGGTTTTCCAAAGCCCAATCTCTTTTAATTAATTATTAACTCCTTTTGGGCTTTTATAATCTTTAACCCATTTAAATCATAATTAAAAATCTGGTTGGTTTTCAAGCCCAATTCTTTTTAATTATTCCTCAACATATTTTGGGATTCCAAACCCAAATAAATTCAACTCTCAGCAGTCTCCATCAATAATATAGCAACACTCGGACTTCTCTGAAATTTCTGGAACTCTAATCACAGCAACAATTCAGTTTGTGGGTCGGTCCAACTGCTATGGTTTGATTTATTCGGTTCAATGTCATAGTAAACCGACCTTGCCAGGATCGAAAAACTATTCCATTAAACTAAACTCGGCAAACCATAAACTTAAACCGACTTTATGATCCTTAACCGGATCACGGATGTTACATCAAAACTCAGAAATATTTTACTCAAAGTTCCACATGTGATGAACGGATGCTAACTCATTCCACCCGAACATCACACGTTCACGAGAAACCAGTGCTCACTCAGTGCACTCGGTTCTCCATTTAGTCATTCAGTTCACTCAGAACATCCGTTGACTAGACCTCAAAACTAAGAAATGTTTTACTCAAAGTTTTACTCAAATTTCCTTTTAACTCAATACTCAAATTTTTCTCAGTTTTAAATTAAATATTAAACTGACCTCGGTTTAATAATTACTCATTTAAACACACAACTCAATCACCACACAAACTCAACACAAAATCACACAACACACAATCAAGACCATCAAATCAAATGATTTAAAAAAAACCAATTGAAATTATCAAACCACGGTCATGCACGCACCTTAGTCTCTGAAGGTGTTAAAAGACCTAACTGCCCCTGAATTGCTAAATTACCAAAATGCCCCTAAAATAATTTAGGTCACATTTGCAATCAGACATTAAACACAACTCAAATGAACCCCATAAACACTTCCGGTATTCCTACAACTGATTTCACAGAATTCTGGAAAAATTCGAAAAATCCCTAAAAATCAAATAACTTCAGAAACTTACAGAAACTATCATCCTCAAAGATGAAGTCATAGAACAAAATCTAACCGTCCAATTCACAATCCAACAGTTGAAAATCAACCTATAGATGTGTAGAAACTGCTCACAAAATATCTCAAACATCCAACCATAGATCAACTCGGGATCTAACTTTGAATACACGTTGGTCTAAATCGCGTCTGCAATATATGACCTCACAAAAATATGAATATCTCTTAGAATATGAATGAAATATCAAATACGTAAATCTAGGTCTAAGGCTTACCTATAACTCCACAAAAAAATCATTACCTTTGCGATCGAGTTGCTATGTCAAACGTATTTTATACCATGACATATATGTTCTGTCTACATCATCTTCATGTGTAGACTTAACTTTCTTTCTTCTAAGACATCTTTAGAATCTTTCTTTTCCTCTTTGAAGGTGGCCACGAAAACTAGAATAAAAACTAGGTGTAACATCCGTAATCGGGTTAAGGGTCATTAAGTCGGTTTAAGGTTATGGTTTCCCGAGTTTAGTTTAACGGAATGATTTGTCGATCCTGGTCAGCTCGGTTTACTGTGACATTGAACCGAATAAATCGGACCATAGCAGTTGGACCGACCCATAAACCGAATGGTTGCTGTGAACTGAGTTCCGGAAGTTTCAGAGAATTCGAGAAATTGCTGTAAGATTGAAGGATACTGCTGAGAGTTAAATTTAATTGGGTTTGTATGCCCAAAATAAATAATAAAATGATTAAAAAAAGTTGGGCTTGGAAACCCTACAAATTTTTAATTATGATTTAATTGGGTTAAAGATTATAAAAACTCAAAAGAAGTTAATGATTAATTAAAAGAGATTGGGCTTTGGAAACACTAAACTTTTAATTATTATTAAGTGTTCATTTAAATTGGGTCAAGACTCAAAAGAAGATTTAATAAGTGCTTACAAAAATTAGAAGCTATTGGGTTTTAAGGTTAAAATGTGATTAAAGGAGTTTGAGCCTAAAAAGCCTATGACTTAATAAGTGATTAGCTTATAACATAATTAAGTCACAAATGATGTTATAACCTAAGTGATTAGGCCACCTTTAAGGAGGAAACGAAAATTTCTAAAGATGGCTTAGAAGAAAGAAAATAAAGTCTACACATGATGATGATGATGTAGACAGAACAGATATGTCATGGCATAAAATATGTTTGAAATAGCAAATCAATTGCAAAGGTTGTAAAATTTTGTAGAGTTATAGGTAAGCCTTATATCTAGATTTACCTATTTACAGATTTGAATTTGCGTTCATATTCTAAGAGATATTTACGTTTTCGTGAGGTCATATATTGCAAACGCGATTTAGACCAACGTGTATTCAAATTTAGGTCTCGAGTTGGTCTATGCTTAGATCTTGGAGATATTTTGTGAGCAGGTTCGACACATCTAAAGGTTGATTTTCAATGGTTGGATTGTGAATTGCACGGTTGGATTCGTTCTGTGACTTCATCTTTGAGGATGATAGTTTCTGTAAGTTTTTGGATTATTTGAATTTTAGGGTTTTTCCAGAAATTCCCAGATTTTTGGAAAATCAATTTTAGTGATCTCGAAAGTGTTTCTGAGGTTCGTTTGAGTTGAGTTAGATGTCTGATTGCTAAATGTGACCTAAATATTTTTAGGGGCATTTTGGTAATTTAGCAAGTCAGGGGTAGTTTGGTCTTTTCAAACCTTCAGAGACTAAGGTGCGTGCATGACCGTGGTTCGATGAATTCGACTGGTTTTTAAAATCATTTGATTTTTATGTTGTGATTGTGTGTTGTGTTTTTGAGTTTGAGTTTGTGTGGTTCTGTGATATGTGTTTGAGTAAATAATTATTAAACCAAGGGTCGGTTTAATAATGTATTTTAAACTGAAAATTTGAGTATTGAGTTAAAAGAAAAATCAGAATAAAATTTTGAGTAAAACATTATGAGTTTGGAGTCTATACACCGGATGTTCTGAGTGAACTGACGGGCTAGCATTCTGAGTTTTGAGGTCTAGTTGTCGGATGTTCTGAGTGAACTGACGGGCTAGAATT
>KE158575.1:12086-22664 GCA_000411055.1 Leavenworthia alabamica | reverse complement strand
AATTAGGTTAAAGTGATGTTTCATAAGTTATGGGCTTTTTCTTTTGAGGCCCTTTAACCTATGTTTGGATTGGTTTATGTTAAGAAATCTTAGCCGATGTATATTAGTGGATATATTCTAATTTATCTCATTTAAAAAGATCATGTGGGTGGATATGAACCCATAAAACATAATTTTAATATTAATAAAATTTATATTTAAAAAAAAAAACTTGTTTTGAGGAGTGGTGAATACACTTATACTAAGTTTTTAAATATTTTATACAAAGTTTTTACATTAAATCACAAATAACATGTCATGATTTTATCGGTTGAAAATTAAAAATATATCTATTCTACTATTTGTTTTTGTAGTACTGTAATTGTTTATTTCTTTATTAAGACCCACTTTGCTCATAAAAATCTACAGATAATAAATAGAAAAAAGACAAAAATGCTAGTGATAAAACTATCGACTATATTATAGATGATAAGTATTGGTTAACTCTAAACTAAAAATATGTTTTCAAGTTCAGATTAACCTGTGGAAGCCAAATGTATGGCAAAAATCAATAACGATTAAATCAGCTTGGATCTATTGCTGAAGGCCCTTGGATTACATATGATTGTTGGCATTTAAGAAGGATTTACTTTTGAGGCCCTTTCACTAATGTTGGGATTGGATTATATTAAGAAATCTTAGCATGTATATTACTGAATATGTTTTAATTTATCTCATCTAAAAATATTGGATGGATATAAGTCCAAAAAACATAAAATTTTAATATTAATGCGTAAATTTTTATTTAAAAAAAAATTGTTTTGAGGAGTGGTGAATACACTTTAATTTCTTAACCTTATTTTATGTATATTCTAGGTTTTTAAATATTTTATACAAATTTTATACATTAAATCATAAATAACATGTCATGATTTTATCGGTTGAAATTTAAAAATATATCTATTCTACCATTTATTTTCCTAGTATTGTAACTGCTTATTAAGACTCACTTTGCACTAAAAAATCCACAGATAATAAATATAAAAAAGACAAAATTCTAATGATAAAATTATCAACTATATTATTCTAGACGATAAGTATTGATCAACTCTAAACTAAAAAAAATTTCATGTTCAAATTAACCTGTGGAAGCCAAATGTATGGGAAGCCCTTGGACTACATATGTTGGCATTTAAGAAGGATTTACTTTTGTGGGTCTTTATTTTCACAAGGCCATGGCAAAATGAAATGTTTCCAAAGCTACAAATTTTTATTGTTTCACAAAAACCGACTTTTTATTTATAAAATTAAAGATACAAAGATTGAAAACTGAAAATAATTACTTTTAACAGATTAACATTTGTGTATAACCGATTAATAAATACTTAATTTTTTATAGAAACATTATACCAAGAATTGATCCAAATGATATCTTTGTTAATTTTCGAAAAATCTATTAAAAATTGAGAGATTTTAAAATATAGAGTAACTAGATAAAATTTAAAATAAAGTCTAACATCAAATCATACAAATTTGTTAGCTTATCACTTGTGGATATCTTTTTGTTTACTAGTCCAAATGAAAAGGATTTATGAACTATACAATAATACGATATCAATATTAAATCATCATATTTGAGAAAATAATATAATTAATTTACCAAAAAATCTGAATTACGCATTGACTAATCCATCATGCAATAATGGAGCCATGAGCCATCTCTATGATGTCTATTGAGATATTTCACAAATCCAAAACTAGCCTTCCACAAAATCATTTTTACTGTGGCTAAAGGTGGTGCCGTGGTGAGAATGTTGCGGTTAAAAACAATAGATACTTAGATAATGCACTTGGTAACAATTTAACAACACTATGTTTGCTTAAATTCCATATGTTTATTCAACTCCATATGTTTGACTTGGTAATACTTAGATAATGGACTTGGTAATACTTACAGTAAGTGGCTTTATTCAACTCCATATGTTTTGTCATATTATTATACTATTATTATCTTATGATTACATTATTTATTTATAAAAATGTCTAGAACATCAATAATACATACCAACCAACCCTTAGAAGAAGACAAAAAAAAAAAAAGAGAAATAAAAATCTCATTTTATTGACAAGAAAGCATTAAAACACATTGACACGAAACGAGCATCGTTGGTTGCGTGACTTGGTGAGGCTCATAAATCAGTATCACATACACCCTAACGGTAAGTTCCTTCTGTTGTCTTGTGATCACTATTGGGCTTTGATTGCGATCAGTCGGCTCGTTTTGATTAAAACACACAACACACTAACAAACAAGATTTGTCATCATCACAAGTTTTTGTTAAAGTGTGCATTGTTACATTTGTCATCTTCTACCAAAACCAGATTTGTCTGCATTACATTGTTCCGACGTGTTTTTCTTTATAATAAATTATAATTAACTAAATTACTAATTTTTGAACTAGTTAACCATACCTTTATTTTTGTTGTTTATATAAATTGAACATTTTCGAAACATCTGAAATACAAATTTAATTGTTTCTTAACAAGTCTATAAACACCGACTACAATTAAAATCATAGCCGAATAATATAAATATGAATCTCCAAAATTTCATGATTATCAATATCTTACTCTACTAAAAGATCCATAGAATATACTCACTATAGAAGATCTACATTGGCTAAATTTTCATAATAAATAAATATTTTAGTTTTTTTTTAAAAGCTTTATCTTAATCAATCTCGTGTCTATTGATTTTTTTTTCCAATTCACATTAAAATCATTTAATAATTAAAATTTTTAATATTTCAAAAATACATTAACGAGTTATAAATTGTGAAACGAGACATGGAAGAGCACAACTAAGGCACTTCTCTTTGCTAATAAAAACCGAAGACTTTTGTCAAACTCATCTCTGTCTATATATCTCAGCTTATAACCACCGTCGTCTTCGCCACAGAACCGCCGTACGGAGAAGACGAGAATGGGAAAAGGCGGAAGACTCAGCGAAAGTGTGATTAAAAAGATTCTTCTCTCATACAGCTATGTAGCGATATGGATCTTCTTAAGCTTCACTGTAATCGTCTACAACAAATACATCCTCGATAAGAAGATGTACAATTGGCCTTTTCCGATCTCACTCACCATGATCCACATGTCGTTTTGTTCAACCTTAGCTTTTCTCATCATCAAGGTTTTCAAATTCGTTGAACCAGTTTCAATGTCTCGTGAAACTTATCTCAGATCCGTAGTCCCGATCGGTGCTTTGTACGCTCTCTCACTCTGGTTATCAAATTCAGCTTACATATACCTATCAGTATCTTTCATTCAGATGCTTAAAGCTTTAATGCCTGTTGCTGTTTATTCAATTGGTGTTTTGTTTAAGAAAGAAGGATTCAAATCTGATACTATGATGAATATGCTCTCGATCTCGTTTGGTGTTGCTATTGCTGCTTATGGTGAAGCTAGATTTGATGTTTGGGGTGTGATTCTTCAGCTTGGTGCTGTTGCTTTTGAAGCTACTCGTTTGGTATTGATTCAGATCTTACTTACTTCTAAAGGAATCACTCTTAATCCAATCACTTCACTTTATTACGTTGCTCCTTGTTGTTTAGCTTTCTTGTTTATTCCATGGATCTATGTTGAGTTTCCTGTTCTCAGAGACACATCTAGTTTCCACTTAGATTACGCCATTTTTGGAGCCAATTCGTTTTGTGCGTTTGCTTTGAATTTAGCTGTGTTCTTATTGGTTGGTAAAACATCTGCTTTGACTATGAATGTTGCTGGTGTGGTTAAAGATTGGCTCTTGATTGCTTTCTCATGGTCTGTGATTAAAGACACTGTGACTCCTATTAACCTTTTTGGATATGGGATTGCTTTCTTGGGTGTTGCGTATTACAATCACGCGAAGTTACAAGCCTTGAAGGCTAAAGAAGCTCAGAAGAAGATTGAACAAGTTGATGAAGAGAGTGGTAGGTTGCTTGAAGAGAGGGAAGGAGATGGAGAAAGTAAGAAGAATGAGTCTGAGAATTCTAATTGAAGAGTTTGTTGATTCAGAAACAAGGAGAAATGGAATTTAGCAACATACACAATTGGTGGAATAAGAAAGAGCATGGAAGATGATTATGAGATGGATAATGAGGGATTGCTGAGATTGGTTTTGATCCATTGATGTGCTCTCATAGTTAGTGAAGTCAGAGTTCTCTTGTTGCTTTCGTCTTGTTTTTTTTCCGAGTTTTCTTTCTTCATGTTATTTATTATTACAATGGTGTTACCAAAGTTCTGTTTATGGATTTTTCTTATTTCTTATTTAACAATACTGAAGTTACTGGAAATATCCATGTAGAAAATTCTTTAGAGAAGATTACAAGAAATAGCTCTTACCAGCTTTGTGTTTCATTGTCCGATCATCATATATCACGACTCATTCCTTAGCGCTATGATACAATCATGTAGCAAGGTCGATAGTTCCTTTTGATCCCTGGTTGATAAGTTGGTGAAAGATTAGGTGAGTATGAAAGAACCGAAAGGATGAGGACCAAAAACAAATGTAAAAGAAGGATGAGGACCAAAAACAAATAAAACTCTGGGTTATTTTTTTGATTTTTTCCAATAAGTTGGATTTTATGGAATAGGCCCAATCCACAATTTGGCAACATTGATTACAAAGGTCTTAAAAGGCCCTTTTATTTCCGAACATAATCTCATCACTAGAGCTTCCGCTCCGGTCGTTCGCCGTTTTCAACCCCAAAAAAAACATAATAAACCTCTCAAAAACCCTAATCTGCATATTTTATTTCGTCTTTTTTTTGGGTAGCCCTCATTCACCGTCGCTCTTCTCTTCCGCCTATTCTGCAGTTGAAGATAGTTATATATTTCTCTGACATCTGCTTTATCTCTCTGTCTCCTTAGCTTGGTCTGTGTTAGCTGGTCAGTTGCTTATTTTTTGTTATAATCTCTAAGTTAAATTTGCTAGAACTGGTGATGTGCTACAGTGATAGAATACACTTAATGCATTGATTCCCTAGATATTAAAGCTGGAGTCTTCATCCACTTGGAGATGTTAGTATATATGTATTTGATTATTTGATTGAAACAATTTCAGGGAAATATGAATTTGGTGAACATAAGAGACGTATTAACTTCTTTCAGTCCTTCACTTGATTATCTAGCTATTTCCACTGGAGATGGCCGTATCAAGGTATCCTCAGTTTTTGAGTTTTTTCTATCCAAACCTAAGATCTTTGCTTTTCAATTAAAAATGTAAAATTTCTTTACATGTTGTATAGATTTGGGATACTGTCAAGGGTCAAGTCCAGACAGAGTTTGCTGATATTGCATCTAAAGAGGAGACAAATATATTTACCAAAGTTGGAAAAGGTCACCTCGCTGTTGATTATACCTGCATGAAATGGTTGTCTCTTGAGAAAAAGGTAAAAGATTCTTATTTTGTTTTATTCTAGCCTCAGCTGTGTAAAAGTAGTTTATTAAATCTTTGTTGTTGTTTGCAGAAGAAGAGAAAACTTGGAACTTCTGTATTGATATTAGGAACTGGTGGTGGTGATGTATTAGCACTTGATGTGGCTTCTGGTCAGCTTAAATGGAGAATAAGTGACTGTCATCCCGGGTGTGTTACTAACTATCACTGTCTTCTTCTTTACCGTATTTGAAAATCAAACTAATCTTTATTAAGATTTCCTCTTGAAAGCTTGTTTTGGACATTTATAAATGTGTTTCCTGTATTGTGCAGTGGTGTCAATGCTGTTTCATCTTCAGCAAAGGCCTCTTTTATATACAGCGGTGGTGTTGATGGGATGGTTTGTCAAATTGATCCCCATAGCGGAAATCTAATCAGAAAGTTCAAAGCTTCAACTAAAGCAGTTTCTTCTTTATGTGTTTCACCAGGTTTTTTGTCCTTCCGTTTGATCTAAATATAAAGTATGCTCTGAGTAGTCCTAAAAAGAGCCACATTGAAGTATACCGGCTGATGAGATTGTTTTTTTCCCCTCCCAATTGTAGATGGAAAAATACTAGTCACTGCATCTGCTCAGTTGAAGACTTTTAACTGCTCAGATCTCAAGAAGATTCAGAAGTTTACTGGTCATCCTGTGAGTACCATTACTATTTGTGTGCATTACTTTTATCTACCAGTTTTTTTTTGTTAGGATGCTTCCTCTATGTCACACATTAAAAGGCTGTTAACAGTTTTTAATGTTTTATAGGGAGGTGTGCGTTGTGTGGCCTTTACTGAGGATGGGAAGTATATCCTCTCATCCGCAGTCGGTGAACGATATATTGCAGTATGGAAAACAGATGGTGCAAAAAAGCAGTCAGCTAGCTGTGTTCTTGCCTTAGAGCACCCTCCTGTCTTCATAGATAGTTGGGGTGAAACAAATGAAAATGGGTTATACATTTTAGCAATTTCAGAAATTGGTGTCTGTTATTTTTGGTATGGATCAAATGTTGAGGAGCTATGCAATGCAAAGGCTACAAAAGTTGCATTAGCAACTGAAGATTCTTCAGTCAGATATCACAAAGGCTCATTGCCTGTAATCTTTGCTGCTAAATTACAAGGCATTTTGAAGCCTGGTTCTGCGCATGCGTTTATTGCATCTGGATTGCTGGTTAAACCATCATTTCAGAAAATGGTGTTGCAGTTTGGCACTAACTTGGTGATGAATGCATCTAAGGATGGAGTCCTTCTCCCCATCACTCAGTCGGTTTCAGAGTCCAGGAAAGTGCAAGGAGGGCAGAATAAAGGTATATTCTATGGCTATACCCTTTACTATATCACATGACAATATATTGAATCCTGTTGTTTCATCTCCTTGATAATGACTTGTGGATAGCTGTTTCCAATTTTTTCTAATTTCTAGTCAATAACAATAGCTGACTAAGATTTTATGATTTTGTAGTTCCAACATTAGACAGAGCACATGCGGAGGATGCATTGCTGCCAATCGCCAGAGTTGCTGATATGCACGAGAAAAATAATGCTCAACTTCACTCATCTGAAAAGGATACAGATATGGTTGACCAAAGTCAAGCTGGTAAGTTATACATCACAGTACTCAAGTGAATATGAGACCTCTCATAACTCCATAGACCATTATTGGAATCTCTTAGTTTATTATATGCTGATTCATCGGTGAAGAAAATGCTCTGGCATTTTCTATTCATTCTCATTTATTTTGAAATTTCAGATCATGTAGAAACATTTAGCATGGAGGATAAGTTGAGGTCATTAGGGATACTTGGAGGTAAAGATAAACAAACAAATCTTTCCTCTACGTCAGTAATTGATGGAATTGATCTTGAAGCTTATCTACCACCAAAGAAGGTTTGGCTTGTGTTACATTCTACTTAAGCTTTTCTGTTAGAGATTTTCCTTCACACCTACCAATCATCGTAGTAATCATATCATTTCTTTTTTGGAATGGCAGTTAAAGTCTGCTGTTTTGTCAATGGAATCCTCCTCTGCATTCAAGACTCTAGAAGCTCTGGTTGCTATGTGGCAGACAAGGTTCGTTCTTTACTTTCTTCGTTTCCTGTTCTCAAGTTGTCTCATCTATGCTTTTATTATCGGCTATGATAACAATCAAGACCATGTTTGATTCTCTGGTCTTAACACAAATGCATTTATTTCAACAGGGCATGTAGTGGGAAGCATCTTCTACCATGGATATACAGCATAATGGTGAATCATAGTTATTACATCATCTCCCAAGAACCAAATAACAAGCAACTTCTTAATACATTGGATAAGGTGAGATATAAAAGTACAGCCAAGGATTTTGTTAAAGAGTTGTATAGTATTTGCTTGGTTTAACTGTATTGTACTGTTCTTTTAGATTACCAAGTCCCGAGGAAAGGCTCTTAAACAGTTACTACAGTTATCTGGGCGCTTACAACTTGTTACAGCCCTGGTTAGTTATCAATCATCTCAAGGGGGATACATAGCAATAGCATTATCACTATTTAGTTTTAATAAACTCTTCTTTTATGTCCAGATTAATAAAGCTGCAGGAGATCAAACTCAAACAACAACTAATGATGAAGAGATTGATGAAAGCGAGGATGAAGAAGAGGAAGATGTAGAAGAGCATTACTATACTGTGAATGATAATGAATCAGAATTAAGCAGTGATGATGAAAAGGATAAAGGTAATGACTGATTCTTGTTTTATTTTGGAGTCACTGTTTGATCTTAAATCTTGCCAACGGTTTTAGTTGCAGAGGATGATGATACCTTGATGGAGATGTAAGCTAATGACTTAAGAAAAGTAAAGAATGAGAGATTTGTCTCTTCCCCTACAGCCTTGACGCTTTTTTTTGTCCTTTTTGAGTTATTTATTTAATTTATTGTAATAGAATTTGTATTTTTTAGCCAATGAGAGTACTGTTACTCTTTTTTTTTTCAAATCTTCGACTCAATCCAGAGAATGAACTCAGCTTAATAAAGGTAACTCGAGTTAGAATTTTGAGATTTTATCTTTAACATCCCACCATATAATATAACATTTTTTAATTAAAATACAATTCCCTGTAAATTTTTTTATCAACAAAAATATAACAGACACTAGGAAAATAAAATCAAAGGCTTGCATCAGCATTAGAACTAGTACCTCCTCTCTTGTTTCCTGTTGTGTTCTTCAGAATCTATACCCACAAACAGAAAATGAAAAAACTCAAAATATGTGAAATAAACATAGGCAAAGAATCTAACTTTGCCTTCTCATCTTCTCCATCACTTGAACAACAAGACGTTAAATCTTTGACATGATTAGAGATAAAATAAAAGGGTATGAAACATTACATGTCGAAGCATTTGATTCTCGTTCTGCAAAGTAGAAAGTTTCTCTTCAAGTTCAGAGTTTTTGTTCTCCAACTCTTTCACTTTGGTTTCCAACTCACTCAAGTATACTTTTTTCCTCTCTCTTGCTTGCTGAGCTGATACTCTATTCCTCAACAACCTTTTTCACCATTATATTACAAAACAGACCAGCCATTTATTTACGTTTTAATGGGTAAAAATGTAAAATTTGCTGAAGAGATTAAAAAAAAAAACACCTCTTTAGCCGTTTGTTCTCTTTCTCCGCTGGTGTCCTCCCTCGCTTCCTTTGACTTTCTCCGCCCGTTGCCTGTGTCCGCTCCTGACCTGTCACTGATCCAGATTCTCTACCTGAAGTTTCTTTCCCAGCAGCTTCTCCTCCGAACTCCGGAACTCGACGTATCTCCTCATCACTTTCAATTCCTATACAACAAAAAAAAGAGGAACCTTTAGGCGGAAAAGTTAAGAGCTTTTTTAAGACAATTCAAGTTATAGATCTTGACGAGAGTTTTGTCAGGAGACTAAAATCTGACAACCCAATTGAGGTAGTCAAAATTTAGATGGAGATGTGGATTTTACTTAATACCCAATGCATGATGATGAAAATCAATGAGAACAAGCTTTGGGATAAGAAAAAAGTTGAAATTGTTAAACCTTCTTTGATCTCTAAATGTAAAGCTGAGCTTGATGATCTCTCACTGCTTGATGGTAATGAGCTTGCAGCTAAAGAGCTAGTCGCTTGTTCTTGCATTTCGCTTCCTTTTGAAGATCGATAGACAGAGTCAGAGAGATAGAGATTGTCGTCTTAGTAGCGGAGCTGGTGAGGAAGATAAAAGAGCGGGACTTGGGATTTTACACAACTTGGAAATAATCATCTATTTGCTGCGAGTCATTTTGGGAAAGAATCGATTTGTTTGGTCACATCCGTTAGATCTGAATGGAATCAGACGGATATAAAGAGTGAATCGTGGAGAAAGATGAGCCTTGAGGAAATTCAAGCATCCAATGGCCAATAAATTGAGACGCGGATGAATATGAGCCGTTAGATCTGTTCATCATCGCACGGTTAATAATGGATAGGGAGATAGTAGATGGACCCCATGTCTGTCCTTTGGACTTTCTTTCATTTTGCCACATGGCCCATGCGTAGGGTAATGCAAAAAAGGAAAAAAAACTACGGTATTATTTGATTTTGATATTAATTTCAAATCTAATTAAATTGAAATAAAACCCAAATTGTCCAAACAAACCAAACCCAAATTTATGGATGACAGAACATTTAACTAAACACCTCATATTACCAAAGCATTCTATACATAGAATTATCAAACATCATTTATTATATCTAGCAGAACATTCAACAGAAACTGAACCAAAAAAATATGTGTTTAGAGTATCTCCCACAAAAACTTCATATTTAAAGTTTTTTCAATTTCAAATATGAAGTTTTTATATATTGTTTTCAACAATACAATTTCAAATATTTTATATATTGCATATTAATCTTTAATGCTAATCTAAAATAACTAAAACAATAAAAAATTTATAATTATATCTTAAAATACGTAATTAATACTTTTTTATAGTATAATAGATACACTATATTATATATATTTTAAAAATATTTTGAACTAAATTATACAAACAATAAATAAAATAAATAAATTATTTAAAAAATTTATTTTCATATAATATTTTATGTTATTATATTTTATATAGATTTTTTTGATATAACATTATTTTTATATAAATTTTTTTAATAATATTTG
>KE158571.1:23834-50530 GCA_000411055.1 Leavenworthia alabamica | reverse complement strand
CGGGTACTACCCGAACCCGAACCAAGTACCCGAACGCCCAACCTAGCCATAATGAAGAAAAATAGCAATGAAATGTAAAATTTTAAGGAGTCAACATTGTTATTTCTAGGCTATGTCAAACAAATTTAGAATTTATATGTCAAAATCTGGATATAACTTAGAAAAAACAAATTTAGAACACTTCGGAGCAAAGAACTTTTTAAGTCTCCAACAGGTTCAGAAGCTTCTCTAAACGATGTCGTATTTACAACAAAATTTGCAGCTTTGATTACAAACACTAAAAAGAAGCTGGGCCAAAAATATCCAAAGCCCACTAATAACAAATCCACTAAGGGATTTCCGCCAACTCAAGCTAACACCTAAACAAGTCAACAACGGTAATCTTAAAACCACGACAAAACACATGCAAAGCTCTCAATCATCGTAAGAACTTTACAAGACACATGTCATTAGGGTTTCATATAAGATATAAAAGCCTTCAACAATGTAATCGGAAACTCAGAATTTGTGTTTTCGTTTTTTCTATTAATGAAGATTAAAGAAGTGCCTATTGCATAAGCCTCATCAGTCATCAATGTCATCATCCTAAGACTAAGGAAACCTACTTTGTAGAATAATCCAAAATCCAGCCTTATTCCGCTGACTTCACTTTACAATTAAAATAAAATAATAAAGTTCCATAAATACATTAGAAAAATAATTAGATCGTCCAGTCACATTATAATAACATGCTCAGACCATATTATATATTTAGAGTATTTATTTTTATATTAATATTTAAAAATCTCTCATGTTTTCACCTCATACCACAAGCTTTCATTGGAATCTTTTGTTTTTATCATATTATATACGAATTATTAACAACGACTTGTGGTGGATTGTGACAACTTACCAAATTCTAATGAATTTTTTTATTGGCTGATTGGTAAAATGGTAGAATTTTTCAATTATTATTTTTTTTAATGAAGTTTTTATTAACAAGTTGAGAAGTCATCATCATCACACTAGTTTTTTTTTAAATCCTATATATAATGGAATAAGGTGAACTGCCTGATTTTTTTTAACATTATTGTATTAATGTTTGTACCAAATGATTATTTTGGTATATATTTTTATTACAATTATTTAAATAAACAAGTATTTATTATTGAATATAGCTTAGAATCTTTAATAGTAAAATGTTTGGCGATAAATTATTAATATGTCCCAAAAGTCCAAAACTAGAATCCCAAGATGAGATCCAAATAAAAAAAATAAGAATTATTGAAAAAATTAAATAATATAATATATACATAAAAAATAAACCGGTTTGATTCGGTTAATGATATAATAGAACGACGGTGGTAATTAAATTATTGTAAGAATAAGGAACATGACGCACACGACGACAACAACGAATTTTGAAGAAGCATTATTATTAGAGTAATATCATAAATTCATAATTATTAAAATCTCCCTATAATTAATACTTCCTCCATAAATTCATCATTCATGTTTAAAATATTTCACATAAATTTAAAAATAATGATTAATAATTTAAATATATTATATTATTTATTATATTTTAGTAAAAAATGCAGAAAAAAAATAATAAAATAATAATAATTATCATACAAAGACAATACTTATTAAAAATTTTCTGTAATTAAGAATAATTATCATATAAATCTATCTCAACACCTTCTTCCCATTGCTGTGTTTAGTTTGTAAACCCATGACGTATTGCGTCAGAGCTGCTGGTGAGTTTTGTTTTTTTAAATTTTCATGTCTCATTCTCCTGTTTAGTTTTAATCATGTGGATCCAGTTTATATATTTGGTTTCTGGGAGAGAAGCCATTAGTGTTCTTCTTCGTCTCGCATTTTTTGAATTTGTAATGTAAATGAGAAAACTCCATAATTTCTAGGTCAAAGCTTTTACGCCGCCGACTTGTTATTATTAGTTTTAGCCTAACCTTGACAATTTCGTATTTACGTCATTAATTAATTGGGTTTTGTTTCTTATTTCTGATTTCAGGCAATCAAATTTGAAAAAAAAATTGGATTTTGTCTTTGAAGATAAATGTTTTCTTATCAGAAATGGAAGATCTCATGGTATCAGATAGCTACTGTTGCTTCTGTAATTGTTTTGGTTTCACTTGTTCATATATTTCTTGGTCCTGTGGTTCCTTCTTTTGATTCTATTACTGTAAGACAAGCTCAGAATCTTAGTGGTTCTATTAATGAATCAACTGCACAAGTGATTAAAGAATCAAGTGAACCATTTGTTGCATTTGAGACTCGGTTTCCTTCTGACTCACATGGTGCTGTTGTCTATCGAAATGCTTCGTGGAAGGCTGAGATTGGACAATGGCTTTCTAGTTGTGATGCTGTTGTCAAGGAAGTTGACATTATTGAAGTAAGTTTTGGTATCTTAAGACAATGTTGTTTGTTAGATTTGGTTATATAAATGGTTGTGTTTCTTTTGGTAGTCTATTGGTGGAAGGAAATGTCTGAATCAATGTAGTGGTCATGGTGTTTGTAACTATGAATTTGGAATTTGTCGTTGCTTCCATGGATTTACTGGTTAGTACTTATGGTATTAGTCTTTTGAACTATTGACAATGGTGTTTTAAAATGAAGTGGTTTTGATTGATTCTGTGTAGGCCAAGATTGTTCTAAAGAGCAGCGTTTAGAATGTAACTATGAGAAAACACCTGAGATGCCATATGGTCGATGGGTTGTTTCTATTTGTTCTACATATTGTGATACTACAAGAGCAATGTGCTTTTGTGGAGAAGGCACAAAGTATCCAAATCGTCCAGCGCCAGAGTCATGTGGATTTCAAATCAAGTAAGTTTCATCTGATTATATTCTTCTTGAGTCTTATTGTTGTTACTCAATAACAATGTTTTTGATCAAGAAACATTGTATTTTCAGTAATCCAGCAAATCCTGGTGAACCTAAAATGACAGATTGGTCGAAACCAGATTTAGATATATTAACAACAAACAGTAGCAAACAAGGATGGTGTAATGTGGATCCAGAAGAAGCATATGCTTCAAAGGTGAAAATCAAAGAGGAATGTGACTGTAAATATGATTGTCTATGGGGACGGTTCTGTGAAGTGCCTGTACAATGCACTTGTGTTAATCAGTGCTCTGGACATGGAAAATGCAGAGGAGGTTTCTGCCAGGTAAAATACTGTATAAAACTGTCACAAGCTTATCATCTTGGTACCAAGAGGTTTGCATATTCTTAATCTAAATCTTCCTAACTTTTTGTTGTTTTTCCCTCCCGTTTCAGTGTGATAGAGGCTGGTTTGGAACAGACTGTAGTATTCCATCCACTCTCTCAACAATTGGAGAGTGGCCACAATGGCTTCGGCCAGCACATCTCGAAGTTCCAAGTGATAAAAATGTCCCTGGAAATCTCATTAATCTAAGTGCTGTGGTTAAGAAGAAGAGGCCCCTTATATACATCTATGATCTACCCCCAGACTTCAACAGTTTACTTCTTGAGGTCAGAATCCATACTTTTTATTTTCTTCTAAACTAAGTAAAAAGAACTTTTGTTGATTAAGTTTTAAATCTCCTCTGCTTTGTATTTGATGTTGCAGGGCCGACATTATAAGCTAGAGTGTGTAAACAGGATTTATGATGACAGGAATGCAACAATATGGACAGATTTTTTATATGGTTCCCAGGTTTTCCCCTAAACTCGAGTCGAATACCAGATAATTCAGCAATTTTCTCCTCAATTTGAAATGAAAGATAATATTTTTACCTCTTATAATTCTGAAGATGGCATTCTATGAAACCATTTTGGCCACGGGTCATCGTACACTGAATGGGGAAGAAGCAGACTTCTTCTTTGTTCCTGTTCTTGATTCGTGCATTATAAATCGTGCTGATGATGCACCTCACATTAACATGCAGGTTAGGTCAAGAAACCCTCCTTTTTTACTCTTTGCTTGCAGATGATCTAGAGCTTATATATTGTTTATGTTTTTATTACTTTCAGAACCATACTGGATTAAGAAGCTCACTTACCTTAGAGTACTACAAAAAAGCTTATGAACACATTGCTGAGAAATATCCATACTGGAACCGGTCATCTGGGAGAGACCATATTTGGGTATGATGATGTATACATGTATAGGATTAGATTTCAAAACTTGCTTCTTTATTTTATTACTTATGTGGCTAAATTCTTTACGCCTGAAAAGGCAGTTTTTCTCATGGGATGAAGGTGCTTGTTATGCTCCTAAAGAGATATGGAATAGTATGATGTTAGTTCATTGGGGCAACACGAACTCTAAGCATAACCATTCAACAACAGCTTACTGGGGTGATAACTGGGATACTATATCTGATGATAGGAGAGGAGATCATCCTTGCTTTGACCCTCGCAAAGATCTCGTGATCCCAGCTTGGAAAGTTCCTGATCCAATCTCAATGCGTGCCAATTACTGGGCGAAGTATGTTTTTCTATAATCTCTAGTGTCTGATGGTTCTTGGACCTTGTTTCAGTCATGACTCTTTTGAACTCGAAGCCTGAAACTTGTTGTCTTGTTTCTTATCGTTAGCCCACGGGAAAAGCGGAAAACATTGTTTTACTTCAATGGGAATCTTGGACCTGCTTATGAAGATGGAAGGCCAGAAGATACGTAAGTCTATGGCCAACACCGAACTGTGCTTCAAACAGAATTGCTAGTGTGGAAAAGTATGTAACAGTCCAATAACATCTAATGCAGGTATAGCATGGGAATAAGACAGAAACTAGCAGAAGAGTTTGGTTCAAGTCCTAACAAAGAAGGTAAGCTTGGGAAGCAGCACACAGAAGATGTAATTGTAACTCCATTGCGTTCTGATAATTACCACAAGGACATAGCCAATTCAATCTTCTGTGGTGCATTCCCTGGAGATGGTTGGAGTGGACGCATGGAAGATAGTATCTTACAAGGATGTGTCCCTGTCATCATTCAGGTATTACCTTAAACTCACCACACTATACATTTTCCAGAAACCTATCTGATCTTCGCGTTTTTTTCTTCTTCCATTGATGTCTCTTAGGATGGAATCTACTTGCCTTATGAAAACATACTCAATTACGAAAGCTTTGCAGTTCGTGTCAGCGAAGATCAAATTCCAAACCTCATAAACATCCTCCGAGTAATCCATTTCGATTACTCTTTTAATCTTCAAACAAACTACTCCTTTTACATATTGATCTCACTTCATTTGTTTTGTTCTGAAATCTACCTCAGGGATTCAATGAGACAGAGATACAACTAAGGTTAGATAATGTAAAGAAGCTATGGGAAAGATTCTTATTCAGAGACTCAATCTTACTTGAAGCAGAGAGACAAAAAGCTAGTTATGGACATGAAGAAGACTGGGCTGTCCAATTCTCTAAACTGAAAAACGATGATATCTTTGCTACTTTTATACAGATTCTACATTTCAAGCTACACAATGATCCATGGAGACAAGAGCAATTCATGAACCGGACTAGAGATTATGGATTGCCACAAGAATGTCTTCATAAAACCAGCTGATCAAAAATCTCAGAAGAATAGTAAATACACCTCAGGAGCGACAGAGCATATACAGACATATATATGTATATACTTGGCAGAATCATTGTTAGAGTTTGAAAAGGAATCATCTTTGGGATTTGCTTTCTGCTGAGACCGGTTTTAGTCTCGGTTTAATATATCATATTCATTCCAAATTGCGGTTTAATTGATAACTCAAATTACATAATGATGAATTGTTCGATTTCGAATTATGGGTCGGTTTTGATTCGGTTATTTCTGTTATTTTGTTTTGTTTTGTCCGGTTCGGTTGATTGAAAACAAAGTTGGTGTTAAGGGTAAAATGGTCATTTTCGTATCACCAGAGGTCAGTTTGAAAAAGGTCTTTCTTCTGTTACCTACCTACCCCATACACGACGCCGGCGAAACCTAAGACTATTTTGTTCTCTCTCTCCTCATTTCAACGATGTCTTTGTCTTCTCTCTCTCTCGACTCCAATCCGAGATTCGCTGTTAGTGGTCCATATCACCGCCGTTATCCTACGCTCCACCACCCTCGAAACTTCATCGCTTGCTCTGCTAAACGTCCAGCTGCCTCAGCAGCTTCACTGAGCGTTGCCGCTAATTCAGCCACCACTGAGTCTCTCGGAAGGATTGAATCACTGAGTCAAGTATCAGGTGTGTTAGGTTGTCAGTGGGGTGATGAGGGTAAAGGCAAACTCGTTGACATCTTAGCTCAACACTTTGACATCGTTGCTCGCTGTCAGGTAAAGTTTACATATTCTTATCAGATTCTCCTAATTTTCGTGAATTCAAGGATTTAAATCATTATCTGAGATCAATCAATTTAAGAATCAGAGCTCTTGTTATTAGTTGTTGTAAGCAATTGTAGATTCGTGAACGTTCGTATTGAATTTGTTGATTGGGTTATACAATAGGGTGGAGCTAATGCTGGACACACTATATATAATGCGGAAGGAAAAAAATTTGCGCTTCACCTTGTGCCTTCAGGTATATTGAATGAGGATACTACTTGTGTGATTGGGAACGGAGTTGTTGTTCATTTGCCAGGTCTCTTTAAAGAGATTGATGGTTTGGAGTCCAATGGTGTCTCCTGTAAAGGAAGGATTTTGGTTTCTGATCGTGCTCACTTGTTATTCGATTTCCATCAAGAGGTTGATGGACTTAGGGAATCTGAGCTTGCAAAATCATTCATTGGCACTACAAAGAGGGGAATTGGTCCTTGCTACTCTAGTAAAGTGATAAGGAATGGTATTAGAGTAGGTGATCTCAGGCACATGGATACTTTACCTCAAAAGCTTGACCTTTTACTAGCAGATGCTGCAGCAAGATTTGAAGGGTTTAAATATACGCCAGATATGCTTCGGGAAGAAGTCGAAGCATATAAGAGATTTGCTGAGAGATTGGAGCCATACATAACTGACACTGTTCATTTCTTGAACGACTCAATTTCTCAGCAGAAGAAGATTTTGGTTGAAGGTGGTCAAGCGACAATGTTGGATATTGACTTTGGTACATATCCTTTTGTTACTTCCTCCAGCCCATCAGCCGGTGGGATCTGCACAGGTCTTGGTATCGCACCAAGAGTTGTTGGTGATCTAATCGGAGTGGTAAGCATTATATTTCTTTCTGCACTGTCCGTTAAATCATTTAAATGTTTGCTGTTAGGATCTTAGTATCATTGATGTTGCTCTTGTTAATACATTTAGTATGCGTGAATTTAAAGCATTGTGATGATCATGGTTTGTTAGGTAAAAGCATACACTACAAGAGTTGGTTCAGGCCCATTCCCAACAGAAAATTTGGGCCCGGGTGGTGACCTTCTTAGGTTGGCTGGACAGGAGTTTGGTACTACAACTGGTCGTCCTCGTCGGTGTGGCTGGCTTGATCTTGTTGCACTGAAATTTTCTTGCCAAATCAATGGATTTGCATCACTTAATCTTACTAAGCTTGATGTACTTTCGGATCTGAACGAGATCCAACTGGGTGTAGCTTATAAGAAGAGTGATGGCACCCTTGTCGAATCATTCCCTGGTGATCTTCGTCTTCTTGAAGAACTACAAGTAAGTGTAGTTCTCAAATGCTACTTGTTTCTTATCATTGGGATGCTAAATAACTGTTTATGCAAATGTTTGTAGGTGGAGTATGAAGTCTTACCTGGATGGAAGTCTGACATTTCCTCGATCAGAACTTACTCTGATCTTCCAAAAGCTGCACAGCGATATGTTGAGAGGATTGAAGAACTTGTAGGTGTACCCATTCATTACATTGGTATTGGACCTGGTCGTGATGCCCTTATATATAAATGATTTTGAGGGCTAGGCTTTTTTTTTGTTTGCTCCTCTACAAAACTTGAAAATTGATGAAATGTCAAGGTACTGTGAATTATTACTCTCTTTCAAATTACTAATGTATCTGTGGCATTGTTTCTTATATTGGAATAAAGAGGAATTATGTGCTTAAGCAGTGAAGGCTGTTATATTCTTAATGTTTATGGCTTAAACTGGAGAATGTTGTGAAGTTTCATTGTAGCTTACTGTGTTTAGGCGTGTTGAAGATGGTATAATCTCCCTAAAAGGTGATATGATAGGTATGTGTTTGCATGGTTACTTGCACATAACATCCCAAAGAACGAACAACTGGTTCATATTAAGAAGTACAGACTCAAAACTAGCTGTTACATCTCAATCTGATCTACTGTAATATCTATTACTCAGTCTAAGTTTCCGCAGAAGTCCCAGATGGAAGGGAAAGCTAGATCATCATCCTCAAAATCATAGCTTCCGAAGTTGCTGTAGTCGAATGGCATAGTTGAGGTTTCGCTTCTTGGCATCTCGAGCAGCGTATCCCAGCTGAAACTCTGATCTCTGAAAAGACTTCCAGTTTCTTCTTGCTCGTTCCATGGCGGAGTGTAATGACACTCTCCTACGTCACTTGCTTCTTGTTGATTTTCATCCTTCAAGATTCCTAGCTGCTGAAGAAACTCAGTCAGGTCGATCTCTGGTTTCTTCTGACCATCATAATCACCTTCCAAGGTCCTGTCTCTCTCTCCCTTGCTAGTCTTTTCATCAAGAAAGCTAGTATTAGTTTTGGATTCAGTAGAGGAACACGTGGAAAAGGAAGATTGAGACAAAAGTCCTGTATTCTTAAGTTCTTCGAGTCGTTGTTGGATAATGTGAACACTAGGCTGAGCATTCACATTAAGCATACCATAAGAAGGAAACATAGATATAAACTTCCTTGAAGGTACCCATTTAAACCTCTGAGAGTTACTTAGAGAAGGTGCTCGATTCTGCTGAAGATGAGGTAAGTTGATATACGCTTCATGGCCATAGAGTTTCAGGGCAGCTTCATCATAAGCCATGGCTGCTTCTTCAGCTGTAGCAAAAGAGCCAAGCCAGAGTCTTGCTCTTTTCTTAGGCTCTCTGATCTCAGCCACCCATTTTCCCCACGTCCTTTGCCTAACTCCACGGTACTGACAAAGAGCGTTTTGTGGACCACCTTTACCCCGAGCAGGACCCTTCTTCCATTGTTTCATTGAGGATGATTTCTCCATTTGTGCTTCAGTGAAAAAAGAAGAAGAGGATATGATAATGGAGCATAGTAAGAGTAAGTGATTGCTTATATATTGTCACGGTTCCCTTCACTTCACAAAAAAACAGTCTTTTTTGACCCGCGCATGTGACCGTTACTTTCTCATATTCCGTTATTTTCAAAAAAAAAAACCTTTTAATAACTATTTAACTTCAATTTCATATCAAATAGTATATAATTCCACCTAATCTAAAACTAGAATAATATAACTCCAATTTATAAATATTCCCTACCACTCAACAAAGTCGTAATGCAAATCTTACTACACAATTTTTATGTTAGCTTTAGAAATTAGAACAATTCACACACATGGCAAATCCCATAAAGATATCTCATAATAAAACTCATAATTTTTGTTTTCCAACATCGTTTTTTCTTTGCTTTTTTTTTTCTTTCTGTGACTCAACATAATACTATGGTTCATTACTTAAATAAGTGTGATATGTAGTGAGAGACAAGTGAGTTTTTGGGTTCCTAGAATTTCTCTTTTTGGGCTGTGATGCACTTTAATTAGTAAAGCTTATGGTTTTTCATCTTTTGAGAATTGGAGAGGCAAGAGTCACGAGTCATTGGAAGACATAAGAATCACATGTTCAATCGTGACTCGTGAGAGTGAAGTGATGTGTTTCGAGATTTTCAGATTTATGCGCCGCTCCCTTCATCTTTATCTCATGCTCTCTCTTCTCTTACGTTCACATTTTACTCACCAACGTTGTCCCACTAAATCCATGTATTATATCTATGTGGGTGGACCACCCGACCATGTAATCTTTGAATGTTAGAAATAAGTTCGGTAGACACCTTATAAAAATAAATGGGCTTAGCTCATTCGTAATTACGCTGAAGCCCAAATTATAAACTAATGGGCTTCGTATCAATTCTTCTTTCAATCGCTCCATTTAATAGTGAATAATTTATCAGCTGAAATTATTCAGTCTAATTCGTAGCAATGTCAAGGATGAGAATCTATCGCTGAAACATCAAACGACGTCGTTGTATCATCTCAAAAAAACGTTTAAACGGCGTCGTTGTATAACTTAGGGTTAGGACAGCGTCGTCGTTTAATCTATACTCCACGTGGTCACTACCCATTGGTTAGTTTGTGTTTAACAAGATCTAATCTAACAGACCAACTCGCTTCAGTTTATTCCCCGCCGCCTCCTCCTCCGGTTACCTTCAAAAATGGCCACCGTCAGATCCAATGCTTCACCTAAATCGTTCTCCTTGTCTATTTCCAATCCTTTTAAATCCCTAATCCTCAACAAATCTTCATCTCTATACTATCTACCTCGCATAAACCATCACCGGCTTTGTTTATCAGTAAACGCCTCCGTATCATCACCACCTTCAATCACAACCGCAAATTCACCGTCACCTGATTACAGAGTCGAGATTCTCTCAGAATCCTTACCGTTTATTCAAAAATTCCGTGGTAAAACCATAGTTGTCAAATACGGAGGCGCAGCTATGACATCGCCAGAACTTAAATCCTCCGTTGTAACCGATCTTGTTCTCCTCTCATGCGTTGGTCTTCGTCCGATCTTAGTTCACGGTGGAGGTCCTGATATCAACCATTACCTGAAACAACTCAATATCCCAGCTGAGTTCCGTGACGGACTTCGTGTAACTGACGCCACCACGATGGAGATCGTCTCCATGGTTTTAGTCGGAAAAGTTAATAAGAATCTCGTTTCTCTAATTAACGCCGCCGGAGCTACCGCTGTTGGACTATCAGGACACGACGGTCGTCTTCTCACTGCACGACCTGTTCCCAATTCAGCTCAATTAGGTTTCGTTGGTGAAGTTTCAAGAGTTGATCCATCTGTATTACGTCCACTTGTTGATTCCGGTTACATTCCAGTGATTGCTTCCGTTGCAGCTGATGATTCTGGTCAAGCTTATAACATCAATGCAGATACAGTAGCTGGAGAGCTTGCAGCAGCCCTTGGAGCTGAGAAGTTGATTCTGTTGACTGATGTAGCTGGAATCTTGGAGAATAAAGAAGATCCAAGTAGCTTGGTGAAGGAGATTGATATAAAAGGAGTGAAGATGATGATTGAAGATGGGAAAGTTGCTGGTGGAATGATACCTAAGGTGAAATGTTGTATAAGGTCACTTGCTCAGGGAGTTAAGACAACGAGTATTATTGATGGAAGAAGACAACATTCTTTGCTTCATGAGATTATGTCTGATGAAGGAGCTGGTACTATGATTACTGGATAAAAATTTTGCTATTATAAATCAAAATTGAGTTTTTTTGTATTTGACATTTGAGATATCCATTGTTTTGTTCATCACGATGTCAAATCTGTGTTATATACCACTTATGATCATTTCTTATTAGTCTTACAAGACAAAGCTTTCGGCTTTGTTGTCTTCGGTTTCTATGAGTATCCTTATGTCTTTAGTTCAGTTCCTCAGTTTACTTGCACCTTGTCGAAGCCAGTACTAAAGCCACGTTGGAAGAGAGTAGTGTGAGTAGTGTTTAGTTGGGCCCTAATTTTATTAATGGGCTTTCTTTAGATCCAATAATATAACTTATTAACCATTGTCGTCTCCAAGACTCCAACCACCATTAAATTGTAGGATTCGAGTTAGTGTCCCTAGAAGAGAGAGTTTACGTGCGCGTGCAAGACACGTTTTGGTATTATCACAGATTACAGTGTCACGTGACGAGTGTGTGTGTGTGTGGTTGTGGTGGTGGAGCAGGTGATGAGAGGGATGGGACCATAAGTCCACCATCACCGTATTCTTCAAGTAATAAAGTGAAACTGTGGTGGGCTACAACGAACCTTCCTTGAAATAACACTATCGCAGACGTTGGACCCACGAATCTAATCCAAGTTGTAATCTTTCAAGGACCCATTTAGCTTCAAAGTCCCACAAGTTGGTCTCTTTTTGTCTTTATCTTCTCTTATTGAGATGCTTTACTCTTACTTTATTGGCTGATTTTTCAACTGTAAACTGGCACTACCTGACATCGCTTTGTCCAAGAAGATCTCTGAGTCATGTATGAATAATACTAAACAGTCTTGTGTGGGATCAACTATGTTATTTTGTTTCATTGTTTGTACTAACCTCAGTTCAATAAACAATGGCAGAGACTTCAACTATTTGATACTTTTTATGTCCTAATAACACCAAAATAATGGATTCTTTCAAGATTTTAAAAAGAACATGAGTTTCTTGATTCATCATCATCAGCAGCATCATAATAACCATAATCATAAGTACCTATCTAGTAAACGCATAACATTAAATGTTTTCAGTCAAACAAAAAACAAGCAATTCTCATCATCATCATCATCATCATCATCTAAATGTTTCGAAAAGAAGAGTCTCATTGTCAACTCAACTTAATTGTATCCAGATCAATCCCTCTTGTTCTTCCCGGTGCTCCTCCGTTAATTGAAGATAAATCCAACACGATCCTGTACACCAAACACACATTTCATTAACAATGTCTATACAGAAATCATTTGGATTAAAATGAAAAAACAAGTAAACATTAGTGGTTTAAGTACTACTATACGTTTTTTTCTTGGTTACTTCTCCTGTTTCTTGAATCAAAACTTTATCTTCCATCTTTGTTACTATGTGCTCCTTTGGAAGATTGATCCCTTCTACTGCTTTTACCAAAACAATCAATAAGCTTTCCTTTCATCTACTTAATTAGTATAAAACTGAGTCTACTCTTTGTTTTTATTACCTTCTACGCCATTCACAGGAGTGTCATCATCTATTCTCAAGACAGTCTGAAACAGAAAGCTATGTTGTTTGAAACCGAAGTGGTTTAAGAAGAACTTGTTCGTAACAAAAGGCGGGTTAAGTTACCTTAAGGTTCTTGTAGCATTCTTCAAGGTTGTCATTATATAGAATATGACCAAATATACCTGAAGACTTCCCTGCTTTGATCTCAGCTTCAGCATTTCTTAGCCGCTTTTGGATCTGCTCCTCTGTCTCGGTTCCTCTGTTTTTTAACAGCACTTAAAATTGAGAACTTGAAAGGAAAGATCTGAAGTAACAACAACAACTTTAAAGAATGATTTTTTACCGAGCACGAAGCCGATCTTCGAGTTCCTTCATCGAAGGAGGACATATGAATATGAATATCGCATCTAAAGAACTCGCCTTCACTGACCTTGCTCCTTGAACATCAATGTCAAGAATGCATCGCTACACACACAATAAAGTTCATCATTTGACGGATCAGTTGCATTAACAAGATGAACTTTTTGATTACCTTTCCAGAATCTGTTACAACTTCAACTGATTCAATGCTGGTTCCATATAGATTACCATGAACAGATGCAAACTCAAGAAACTTCCCATCTTTGATTTCTTTCTCCATAACTGTTTTATCAGTGAAATGGTAATGAACATTGTTCTTCTCCATACACCTCGGAGCTCGAGTTGTGTGACTCACAGAGAACCCAAACATTGAAGGAAACTCCTTCATAAGCATAGCTATAAGTGTTCCTTTCCCAACTCCAGAAGGACCACTTATAACAATAGGCTTCTCTGCATTTCCTCTTACTCCTTTACTCCAAGCAACAACCTCTTTTCCGAGAAGTTTCTTTTGTTCCCGGACAAAAGGACTATCCACCTATATGAATACTCAAACATATGAGAATGAGAACACTGGAAACATTGAGATCTCTACCAAATACTAACCTCAAGGAACCAAATGGAATCATCAGAAGCTGAATCCTTTTTGATAACCAAAATCCGACCTTGTTTAAGAACAATGGCAGAGTAATCCTTGCATGGTTTAGGACCTGTTCCAAGAACAATAGGACTAGTCCTGCAATATGAAATCAAATCCTTAAGATTCCATATTAATGGAAGATATTAGACAACAAACACACACCACTTGTTAGTGATTTTATCATGAATCTGAACTCCAAGGAACAATGTGTTTCCTTCATGAGTTCCACCAATCACATACTGCAAAGATTACATACTTAGATCAAATCAAAGTCAAAGTATTAAGAACAGTTCACATTCAGATTAAGGGCTTACGGATTGATCTCCAATTTGGACAGTTGTATTGTTTATAGGTTCAGATTTGAGACCAAAGCCATTGGTGTGTTCATTCTCCAGATGATCCACAAAGAAAGCTGGTGCTTCTCCCTATTGTATAAAAACAAAACAAATGTGAGAAATCTATGAACAAAGAAGAAGCAACGAAGTGAATCGTGCTAATAAGAGTCTCACCATAGATATTTTCTATGCCTTCGAGAATACACAACTCAGCCTGAGCAATGAGGCACACATAAATCACAATAAAACAAAGAGATCAAAACAAACAAACAAGAAAAATTTAACTCTTTTAAAAATCTCAATTAAAAAAAAAAAAAAAAGTTAGACCTTTTCATCAAAATACATAAATGCAGATTCATCAAAATAAAACTCAAAACTTTATAAACATGAACACAGATCTCATCGTTAAACAAATACATTAAAAAAAAAAAAAAACTTTTTTTCCTACCTCGAATATGAACACCGAGAAAAGCTGAGAAAAGATGAAAGCTTTTGGATCGAATTGGCTTTGAGCAGACGAGAAGATGTATGTGTATTTTATATCCACAAATTAACAAAATTGGCCAGAGGAGAGAATTAATAAACAAGTTTTTGGTTGCTTTTTCAAAAATAAGATTCAATTTTTTTTTTATATAATCGAAATCTCTCTGTGCCTTGTTGATGAGTCTCAGGACAACTTGGAGACAAGCGGCTGTGACGGTGTTGGGACAGCTACCTCTATGAAATCACGGAGGTTTTATAGATTAATATTCTTAAAATAAATTTAATTTATTTAATAAAAAAAATAATTATGAAATTTCTTTAAAAATTAACAAATAATAAATGGAAACAACTTGAATTTTTTTTAAGTGAAATAAAATATGAATATTCATACTTCATGGAAGCCAGTTAAAAAATTTTCGTATCACTCAGTCAACATATATTTCAAATAACAATATTTTATAATTAAATTTTAGTCAATGATTGCTGTTATTTTTTTTATTAATTTAACGATATAATTTCCAACTTTAAAAATAAACAATATATATATTAAAAGAGGTTAAGGAAAAATAATATTAAACCAATTACATAACACGGAAAAATATTGGATTATAAAACTTCATAACTTATTAATCATTTTATTTTATATAATATATACAAATCTATACTCTAAAATATATACAAATCTATACTCTAAGTAAAGTAAAGATTTAGGTGGTGCTAAATGCTAACTTCACGGAAAGACACAACTTTTTCTTTTTATAATTTTGATGCACTCTAATTAATTAAAGTAATTATACTCTAAGATTTTGATTTCCTAAGCCACTGTACTCATATTTGCTAAATTTTAACCTTTAAATTTAATTAAAATATTTAGAAAATAAGAATATATCACAGATATTCTAAAGATGATTGTTTGTTATGATCAATGAGAGCTCCATATAATTTTTAAAAATATTTTAGAACTATATATTAATACAGATTGCAAACAAACAAAAATATAATTCAAAATATTAAATATAAGTTGGTTGAAGGAATATAACATATTCGAAATGGGATATTTAGCTAACTACCCCTACTATATATTAAAAATTATATAATCAGATTATATTATATGTTTCCATATTTACTGTTGATACAATTATTTTCACTAATCAAAACTTTAAAAGGTTAAAAATCACAGATAAGGTTTAAACCAACCTTTTAGGATGACAAGGCAAAAATGGTAGAATTAAAAACAAGGTTTATAGTTGATATTAAATTTAATTAGGTAAAAATGTGAAAATGGACCAATAATGTATAGACAAAACAAGACCATATTAGATTGGTTAGAAACATGGGATATGTCCCTAAATAAAATTCAAACTTCAATTCAAAGATGACATGATTTTGACCAAATCAAATCAATCCTCCAATTTTGAATATTGGGAAAAGTTGATTAGGACATGTTTTTTTTTTGTCTTCATCCTCTTTTTTGTATTTTAAATTTCTCTTTTATGTTATTCCACTATGACCCATTTGGGTAAAGAACATTTATCCTTGAACGATCAATTAAAAGACTTTTAGAATCAATCCGGTTTGGGTTTGGTCAGATTTGGTTAAGTGGCCCATATGTTTCTTAAAAGTATTAACATTGGGAAACTTTTTTATTTGATAGGAATAAAGTGGTGCATTAAATTTTCTAACCTCTTTTAAAACGTTGACAAGTATTTAACAATGTTTAATTTTGATTGGTCCATTAACATAAAAATTAAAACACATCAAGCCTTATTACATGATCACGACTACTTCATTGGGCTTTAATGAAACTTAGCCCAACTCTAAATCTTTAGCAATCCATTTAGCCTTGTAAAACAAATGGGCTTTTGCACTTTTTTAATAAAAAATTAATTTAATTTAGAAATTCATATTCATGAACCAATAAACCTTATAATCAATCTCTCAAAACACCAAAAAAGTATAATCATTTTTTGTAGTTTTTGTTTTAATAAATCAATCAAACAACAGAGAATAACAAGAGATCTCTAGCATCATCAGATCCTTTAGATGATTTGATTCCGCAACCTTTAGCTCCGGATTCTAAACCACCAACCAACCCGGTCGAATTTTGACCCGACTCTGCTAAAACCCCACCTTTAGTGACGCCCTGATGATGCTGACCGTCCGATGGAGGATGATAATAAAGTCGCCCTGTCTGAGGACAGTGTGAATGAAATCTCGCCGCGATTCTCACGCCGGCGTCTAACATCTCCACGTATTTCCCCATTATTAATTTTAAGCTCTTTCTCTTCCCCTGTGAAGAGATAGAGAGAGAGAGAGAGAGACGGAGACGATTATGAGATTTAGTGAGTCGCTTGGATTTGTATTTATAGGAGCTACGAAAAATCAAACGAGTCTCCGCGTTATTGTCTTTACTCTTTAGGGTTTTTATTCATTACTTTTTTCTTGTGTCCCTCGTATTTTATTTATTTCTTTTTTGCCCCTCAAGTTTATTTATATTGGATTCTTTGTAAATCTTAACGTACCATTAAGTTATTAGTTTTTATTATTATTTTGATTACCTATGAATGATAGATATAGTATTAAATTGTAACTTATTGAAAAGAATTAGGATACAAATGTTAATTATAAAATGTATAGGGTCAAAGTATAAGGTCTAAATTAGGAGAAATACAAATAGTAAACCAATTAGTTGAATTAAAAAAGGTTGAATAAATCATTCATTCAAAATTTTAGTATTTGAGATAATTGAAGTTGAAAATTTATTTAATGTATTCAACCGGAGATATTGAACAAATAAATAAATTACAAAAAAAATTATTTCACTCGTTAATTTTTTATTTTGAAGTTGAATAATATTCAGTTCAAATATTTTTTATCTGATTTGTTTATTTTATTCAATTTATTAAAAATAAAATTCTTTTAAATATCACCAAATTAAATTTAACTTTTCCAAATACCATTAAAATTAATTTAAAATAAAATTATCATTTAATAATTCAACTGAATTAAAAATTATATTATGTTTTAGAAAATTACATAAAACCCAAACAATAAATACTAAACCCAACCATTAAATATTCAACCTAACATTAAATTAAAAATATAATATTAATAATTATTGGATATTAAATTTAATTTATTGAAAAGAATTGGGATACAAATGTTAATTATAAAAAGTAAGATATACGTATATGGTCAAAATTAGAAAAAATACAAATGATAAATCAATCAATTAAATAAAAATAGTTGAATAAATCATTCATTCGAAATTTCAATATCTGAAATAATTAAAATTGAAAAATTATTTAATATATTCAACTAGAAATATTGAACAAATAGATAAATTACAAAAAAATTATTCCACTCATTGATAATTTATTTTGAAATTGAATTAGTTAAACAATATTCAATTCAAATATTTTCATTTAATTTATTTTATTCAATTTATTGATACCATTTCTAGCCTAATTTGTTATTATGTTTAATGTAAATTACTTTTTTGGGTTAGTTAACAAATTTATTTCATGTTTCTTTTTCACAATTTCTAATAATAAAAAGGAAACGTAATGAATCTTCGTCAGGGTTTCCAAAAGAGATGCATGGTTTTGTAGTCAATGCAACTTCCGTCGCTGCGTATTTTTGAATTCCTCTTCAGTAACTGGCGAGCCCTTTAAGTTAGGCCCATTAAGGTTCTAAATATAGCCCATTTGATATTTTAATAAATGGCTCATTATAACTCTACAAAAATAAACAGTTATTAAATGTATTTATATTCTTATGCACTTTTCTCATCTACACAATCTGAGTCTATTAAAAACATGTACTTTACTTTCACTTGTCATCTTTTTTTAATCTATCAATGTTGTATAGCCTTCAAAATGTTGATGTGTTAACACCAAAACATTTGTCACAAAATGTAAATTCATAGTAAAATGTATAGTATTTTGGAAACTTTAAACTAAGAAAATATGTTGTTGATTTCTCAAATCCTTCTTGGTTTAATAAGATGATACATGTTTCACACCTAAACATAAAGCAAACTCTACTTGATACGAAATTTAAACAATAGAAGATCCAGAAACAAGAAAATTAAACCCTAAAAACCAGAATTGAGTTTGATCAATTAATCAGAAGCTACTTGACTCCCAGAGTTATCACAGTGCACTTCAATCTTTGGCTTCTTTCTCTTTGTAATAAATCCTGAAGATGACAACCTAACAAAGACAAACCCCACAAGTTTTATGAATACTCAATGAAGCTTGTAACTCAAGTTAGGGTTTTGTTTTGTTTTTCACTTTACCCAAGCTGCAAGGAAGTTTCAGAATGGTGCTCTTCATTGTCATTCTCATCATCATCTGATGAAGAGCTCTCAAGATGGGCTTGTGGGCTAGTAGAAAACTGAGGTTTTTCACTTGGCCCTGAACCTCTCCCCAACATCTCAACCTGAGAACAAAACAGATTCGAAATCAGTATGTGTAAAGACAAGAACACAGAGATGAATAGTTTCACCTGTCTACGCAAGATTTGGTTTTCATCCAAAGCTCTCTTCTCCTAATGAAACAAAAAAAAAAAGATCTTTAGATTCAACAAATGAATTTTGATCATAGAAGAGCTTGTTTTTGATACCTGTTGCCTTGATCTTTCAATCTGGCTGAGCAAGATCTGTGTCTAAATTAAAAAATAAGTCAAGAATGAATATAATTAAATACTTTATAATAATATTTGAAATAAATTAAATACCTTTTTATCTTTGACACTATGTAAGCTATCATTCAATTGATTCTCAAGAGAAATAAGATCAGAGAAACTCATACCATCAAGCTCCTTACCCTTCAATCTCCTATACTCCAAAATCAAACAAAACAATCATAAACAAAATACAAAAACAAATAATTTAATCAAATGAATATAAATTAATTTACTCAATTGCAAGCTGTAATCTCTCAAGTTCACTCTTTACAGAATCCTCATTTCTCATCTGTAACAATACATAACAAAAAAAACAAAAAAAAATCAAGAAAAGATATAAATAAAATTAGTGTACTTAATAGATAGAGTTATTACCATAACTTCATTTTCATGTGAAGAACAAAGTAAGAGTTGTTGTTGTTGATGTTGTTGATGTTCAGCTGCTGCATTACTGTATCCATATCTCGAAAGAATTTGCTCCATACTTTATAAATTATATATAAAAAACATTAATTAGTAAACTATATTAAATTTAATTTTAATCATAACATAAAAATCATATAATATAATAAATTAGGGTTTATAATAAATCACGAGATATAATAAAAAATTACCAGGCGCTAGAGAAATCATAAATTTTGCCAGTGTTGGAGAAGATGATAAGAGCAACATCAGCATCACAGAGAATAGAAAGCTCTTTAGCTTTCTTCATTAATCCATTTCTTCTTTTAGAGAAAGTGACTTGACGACTGTTCACATTCTCAATCTTCTTAATCTCAATCCTTCCCCTACCCATATCTCTTTGAAGAAACTAATCAATCTGGATTCTGGTAAAAGAGAAGAGATAGATACAGAGGAAGCAGAGGAAGCGTTGGGAGAGAGATTTCGTATATATAGGAGTTGTGATGTTTTCTTTTTAGAAAATAATTAAAATATTAAATAATTTGGGAAAATGTTACTAAGGAAAGCATATTTATGCCAAAATTAGAGTTTTTTATTAAAATAAAAAAAGATGGGAGTTACTATAAGTAGCAATTTTCCATTTTTGGTGACTTTTCTAATTTACTTTTTTATTTTCTTCTTTTGGTACTTTTTACCTTTTATGACGCTTTCTTTGGGTTGAGATATCTTCTTTTATTGTATTTATCTTTTTGCTTTTTTTTTTTCTTTGTTCAAATATTTTTTTGCTTTTGTTTAGATTATGTTTTTATTACTCAATCTAACAAAATTTATTATTTTGTTGATTTCTATTTTTTTTTTGGTCAAACATTACTTTATATTATTAGAAAATTTATGACTGTATACTGGAAAAATATTTGAACAATTATTTTAGGCTTTTAGTCTTAGTCAAACAATTTTTTTATCATATTTAATTAAATTATTATGTTTATCTTTAAATATTATGTACAACCACGTTTAAATGAGAATAGATACTTAACAGTCATATCTTTAACTATACTCAAGAAAATCTACTTTTTCGACTTTTTATTAAATTTCTATATATATCATCATAGACCACAAAACTAATTTTAAACAAAAACGAAAATAAACATAATTGTTGAAGATGGACTCTATTTTAATGGGCCATTTATTAAAAAGCCCAACAAATAAAATCGATAAAAACCTTATATAAGAGTAAAACAAAACCTTAAACAAGCACGAGTTCAAAATGAGACAACTATACAACATCAAGCTAGGAACAATTCAGGGACAAATCTGAATAAGTCGGCGAGATCCCAAGAATCTTGGAGTCCAGATAAATATGAGCAATTTTATGAAGATCCTGTAAGAAGCTGTTGAGATTTGAATATTCTAGCAAAATCAAAAATCGTAATAAAGAGATAATCTTAGGATCATATGTTAGGTTCTAAAAGCATTATAATCCAAAAAAAAAAACATAGATCAGGTTTGAGTTTGTGAAGGCATTGAAATGAAAAATCTTGTTTATAAGCTGATAAATTACCAATTTCTCCTTTCATTCTTGGTACTAGCTTCAGTGATTTTAAGCAGCAGCTGTCCCAAATCTTCTCATCATATCACAATGAGGAGTTTCACGAACCAATCCCCATTGTTTCCTTTGTAGCTCATACCTACAGTTTTGACTAAGTATAGATACATAATCACTCTCAACTTGTTCTTCCAATGTTTGTCTCTCGTTGCTATCTCTTGGATAATCGTGTTCGAATTTAGAAGATCTTACGAAGTAATTAACACCTTTCTGTGTAGTGAACTTGTAATGGTAAGGGTAAGTTGCAGAGAGTGAGTAAACTGGTTGAGAAGATGGTATGAAGTTGAGCAGGAGTAAGAATATAACAGGGATAAGCTGGAGAAGTATACGAGCATTGAAACCTGTATCAGGAGCTTGATTTTGATTAGCTGTTCTATGACGAGTAGCTCCGAAATTGAATGATCGGAATTGAGCTGTTGCAGGTGGCATTACTCCACCACCGAAGAAGCTTCTGAAAATTTCATTAGGATCGAATTCGTCTTCATAGTAGTATCCACCACGATTGAATCCGTTAGTTCTAGCAGATCGATGTGGTTGATAGATTGGTTCATCTGATCCACTGATATCGTATTTTTTCCTAGCTTCTTCGTTGCTTAGGCATTGAAACGCCTTTGAGACGGATTTGAAAGCTTCTTCTGAACCAGGAGCTTGATTCTTATCGGGATGAACTTTCAATGAGAGTTTTCGATAAGCTTTTCTCACATCGTCAACTGAACAATTTGATTCCAGACCTAAGATTTCGTAATAATCCTTCTTCGATTTAATCTTCCTTACGATTGAGATCTGTTCTTCAGTGTATGACATCGAAGATGACGATGACGTCGTTGACGATCCTCGTTGGCGTAAAGAAGGCCGATCTGAAGAATTGGGCGAATCCTTAGCAGTTGCAGATCCATGCGTTTTACCAGATCCTGATTCGTCTGACTTGTTGTTAAGCTCAGATACGAGATCATCAATAGGGAGATTTGGATCAAGACGACGAGCTTTAGAAAGGAATTTCAAAGCGCGAGCTCGATCTCCAGCTGCCATGGCATCTTTGCAGATTTTCAAACATTTCAACGCATCGTCTTTGTTTCCATCCATAATTCCTTCTAGAAATCAAAAGAAGCTATCCCTAGAAAACAAGAGAATGAGAGAATAAAATACCGAGTGTGTCGAAGAAGCAAATCGAGCTCTAAATCATGAGACTGTCGATAGATAATGTGAACCCCTTCGAAAATTAGGGTTTCTCTCCCCGATTGGATTTGGAATGTGGAAGACACGCCTATTTGCTAAGAACGCTAAATCTGAGATTAGCGTACGAAGATCGGTACAAAGCTACCCGATAAATATCAGTTCCGGTTCTGAAGAATTTGATCAAATTGGTTTAGTTATACATTTATTAATGCGTAGTGTCGAACCGGTCCGGGTTCTGAAAACCAATTCGGTTCAGCATTATTTTTGATTAGCCATTATTTTTTTCTTCATCCTAACTCCTAAGCATCTTTAAGCTTTCAGTCATTAGCAAAATGTATGTCTTATAAATAAATTAATATTTTATAATCTATAGTCTGCTGGTGTCTATGATAAGACAAATTTTTGAGAAATTTGAAAGACTGTCAAGAGAAGTAGCTGCTCTCCACTAAGTTATATGGTAATGAGATCATTAAGATGGATTTTTCAACGCAACAGAATCGTAATCTAATCTAATGTTATGTTTTTTGATTGTTTCAATTGTTGTATATGGCTGACCAGTTTGCCTAAAGACTTACCATAACATATCATAATAACTTTGTATGAAACATGAACAAAGAGGATGGGTTTTGTTTTGGGCAAGAATTTTTCTTTTTTAACGTCTATTATATCATTAATATTATAGATTTTTAGGAATGCGAGAATATTTTCTACTTACGATAATTTTATGATACAAATACTATTCAACATGCGGTTCTGAATATACGATATCTCCATGATAGATAAGCTATCTCTGCAACATTCTGATATTCAAAGGACAGTTATGCAGGTACGACATGACTTCTGATGGACAAGTTTTTCTCGAAACCTCTGAAAAGTTTTTAAATCTTTTAATATATAATAACTACATTTTCTGGATTTCGTCCAAACCTGTTATAAAAACTTTTAAACGCTTCAGCATCGTTTGGGCACTAATTGAAATCGAAGAAATTGTCACTACTTGATAGTTAATAATATTGGTCTTGTTAATTAATGCATTTAATGCAATTTTCTGACTATGGGTTACAGTTCACATTATATAATACTTATATACATGTCTTTTAATTGACCAGCTTTCTAAATTCTATATAGTTTTTCTTTTAAAAGAGCATGATTGTTCTCGTTTCTCAAGTCTAAAGATCTACATCTATAAATTTTTTAATGCACCATATTTTTGATCAACGTGTATTTTTTTTTGTCAACTTGTTTACATAAACCATAAACGTAGTAGGTTTACATTTTTCCGAATATTTAATCAAGTCTCTCAGCCATCTTTTTTAGCCGTTTGGTATTTGTTTAATGTATCAGTAGGGTCACCCATATTTGACCCATATTTTCCCAAGGTGCAAGTCTTTAATTAACAAGACCAATCGTATAAGTTTTATTTAACTGATGTAATTACATCATGTATAATTAATTAACATCATATAACAGTTACATTATATCAACGTATATTTATAGAAAACCTGATACAAGAAAAAACCGGCTAATTTATCGGGTCGAGATTTTGAACATGGATATTTATTTATTTCCCTTAATCACAAAAACGTACTTAAACCCCCACAATATAAGGACGCAAAGGAAGACTTTCTTACGATATCCAATTCAAATGGAGCCCCGACCCGGTAACCCGATTAATTTGGGATTTTAGGTTACTACTACATTAAAATAGACACTCATACAACAAACTCCCACGTTTGCGAGAGTGAATCGGGAAGGAGCCTTCACTCTTCTCTCTCTCTTTTCGCTTTTCAGCTCATTGGCGCCGGCGAGGATTACTCTGTGCTCTCTCTCCCCCTTTAATAAGAGAAAGTAAACGGAGAGAGAAGTAGAAGAGAGATTATTAAAAAATGTCTAATCTCCTTAAGGATTTTGAGTATGATTCTAAGAATCCGTCGATGGAAGCTCGGCAGCGATGGAGATCGTCTGTCTCCATCGTTAAGAATCGAGCTCGTCGTTTCCGTATGATTAGTAATCTCGAGAAGGTCGCTGATAATGAGAAGAAGAGATGCGAGATCCAGGTCTGTTCTATTTCTCTCTTCGATTTCATTGATATATTTCTAGAGAATAGTTTGGTTTCCACTACAGTTTTTTTGAGTGTTTACTTTTACGCTAATAGATCATGATCCATTAGATATATATGAAATTAATAGAAATTTTACGATCCTTGAGATTGATGATGATGATGATTGATAATCCTTGAGAATATGGATTATGACAAAGTATTTTGGGCATTCACGTTAATCAGATTAAATAGATCTGAAAAAAAATTTCGGATTAATCAGATCGGATTAAACTGTAATCGGATAGTCTCGTTCTAATTCACACGTTCATTGAGTCGTTTAGATTCGTGAGGAGATCTGCATTTTGATCAAATGTGTAACTGATGAGTAAATTTATTACGACTATTCATTTGCCCACTACACACTCCATAATGACATATAATATTTTATGTCATCATGTGCTTTCGTTACTCTCCAATCTTTATACGTTTTTTATGAGCTCAAGAAATAGTTAAATGATCCACTTTATGGACGTTAAATCTGATTGGATTCTAGTGAATTACTAAGATTATCTCAATAATGAAGTATTCATGTAGTAGTTGTTGACTTATTGGTATTATATTTCTTTTAGACTTATTGTGGCCAGCCTTAGCTTTTAGGAAGTTACCAGGAAATTTCGTTGTTTACTATTCTGAAACTGACATTTGCTTTATTTTGTCAACTTGCGTGAATTAAATAAAGACATTGTTTTTAGAATCTTTTGACTTTTTGGTTATTTCATTTTCTTGAAATTGAAACGTTAACAGTTTTTTTTTATAAACAACTCCACTGAAGCAAAAATACTGGGTTTGTTTGACTATTGTAACAGACAAATGACCACTGAGCTATCAAGTGTCACTGAGTTTTAGTTTCAGAGGCAGATACGTTTTCGTGTGTTTATGTTCTGATTGTATTTTGTTAGATCATTGAAACTTTGACATCCAACAACAATATAGCTGTCACACAAACAATATAAAAATCAATCTTTGTGGCGCTTGGCATGTTTTGATCCTATTAATTAGTGTGTATGTGTTGAATGCGACTTAAAGATCACTGTCTGTTAGTTTGATCTTGTAGTGAGAAATAATTTAGTGGTTGTAGTGTTATTCTATCAGCTCACTATTTCATATTTCATATTCAGGAAAAGATACGGATTGCCTTCTATGTTCAAAAGGCAGCTCTTCAGTTTATTGATGGTAAGATATATATTGTTGAGTTTCAGAGATGCATGATTTGCAGAATTTGATGGGTGAATGGGTTTATGTGTTTTTTTCAGCTGGTGCCAAACCCAAACCCACACCTGAATTTAAACTCACTGATGAGGTCAAACAAGCGGGCTTTTATGTCGAAGCAGACGAACTTGCTTCTATGGTTAGAAGTCATGACAGAAAGAGCCTGAGGAACAGTGGAGGAGTTGAAGGAATAGCTCAGAAGGTGTCTGTGTCTCTCACTGAAGGTGTCCGTTCGAGTGAACTACACATCAGAGGAAAAATATATGGAGAAAATCGTTATCCTGAGAAACCTGCCAGATCATTTTTAACGTTTGTATGGGAAGCGCTTCAAGATGTAACCCTTATCATCCTTATGGTCTGCGCTGTAGTATCAATAGGAGTGGGAGTTGCCACAGAAGGATTCCCAAAGGGAATGTATGATGGCACGGGGATCTTGTTAAGTATAATCTTGGTGGTCATGGTTACTGCTATCAGTGACTACAAGCAATCTTTGCAGTTCAGAGAGTTGGATCGAGAGAAGAAGAAGATTATTATTCAAGTCACCAGGGATGGGAGCAGACAAGAGATCTCTATCCATGATCTAGTTGTTGGAGATGTGGTTCATTTATCTATTGGGGATCAAGTTCCAGCTGATGGGATTTTTATATCGGGATACAATCTGGAGATAGACGAGTCAAGCTTATCGGGCGAGAGTGAACCATCACATGTGAATAAAGATAAACCCTTTTTGTTTGCAGGAACCAAAGTCCAAAACGGCTCAGCCAAAATGCTGGTGACAGCCGTTGGTATGAATACTGAGTGGGGAAAGTTAATGGAAACTCTAAGTGAGGGTGGAGAGGATGAGACTCCTCTGCAGGT
>KE158571.1:10937-23548 GCA_000411055.1 Leavenworthia alabamica | reverse complement strand
GAGTCAAGCTTATCGGGCGAGAGTGAACCATCACATGTGAATAAAGATAAACCCTTTTTGTTTGCAGGAACCAAAGTCCAAAACGGCTCAGCCAAAATGCTGGTGACAGCCGTTGGTATGAATACTGAGTGGGGAAAGTTAATGGAAACTCTAAGTGAGGGTGGAGAGGATGAGACTCCTCTGCAGGTGAAGCTAAACGGGGTTGCAACCATCATAGGTAAGATTGGTTTAGGCTTTGCGGTGCTTACCTTTGTGGTGTTGTGCATAAGGTTTGTTGTGGAAAAAGCGAAGGCTGGTAACATCACTAAATGGTCTTCTGAAGATGCACTGACATTACTTGACTACTTTGCAATTGCTGTAACCATCATAGTCGTTGCTGTCCCTGAAGGTTTGCCGTTGGCTGTGACCTTAAGTCTAGCATTTGCTATGAAAAAATTAATGAGTGATAGGGCACTTGTGAGGCATCTGGCTGCTTGTGAGACTATGGGTTCTTCTACTTGCATTTGCACAGATAAGACAGGGACCTTAACCACTAACCACATGGTGGTCAACAAGGTTTGGATATGTGAAAATATCAAGGCGAGGCAGGAGGAAAATTTCCAGTTGAGCCTATCCCAAGAAGTTAAGAACATCCTTATACAGGCAATATTCCAGAACACTGGTTCTGAAGTCGTTAAGGATAAGGAAGGAAAAACACAGATCCTAGGATCACCTACAGAAAGGGCGATACTGGAATTTGGTTTGCATTTGGGTGGTGACGTTGACACGCAACGTCGAGAGCATAAGATACTCAAGATCGAGCCTTTCAACTCAGACAAGAAGAAAATGTCTGTTCTAACATCTCATTCTGGTGGTAAGGTACGCGCTTTCTGCAAAGGTGCATCTGAAATAGTCTTAAAAATGTGCGAGAAGGTTGTGGATTCAAATGGAGAATCTGTTCCGTTATCTGAAGAAAAGATTGCAAAAGTCTCTGAAGTCATAGAAGGTTTTGCTTCAGAAGCTCTAAGGACTCTCTGCTTGGTTTACACGGATCTTGAAACAGCTCCAAGTGGGGATCTTCCTGATGGTGGTTACACATTAATCGCAGTTGTTGGAATCAAGGATCCAGTTCGTCCCGGTGTTAGGGAAGCTGTTAAGATTTGTCAAGATGCTGGAATCACTGTACGTATGGTCACTGGTGATAACATAAGCACAGCCAAAGCGATTGCAAAGGAATGTGGAATACTTACAGCAGGAGGTGTAGCTATAGAAGGTTCAGAATTCCGAAATTTACCTCCACATGAAATGAGAGCAATTGCACCCAAAATCCAGGTTCTGGTTTAGATTTTAGTAGTAAAATCAATCCTTGATCCTCTCAGGTGTCTCTTGAAAGTTTTAAAAGCATCTTAGATCATTCTTTCAACTGATTACAGGTAATGGCTCGGTCTTTGCCATTGGACAAACATACATTAGTCGACAACTTGAGAAAAATCGGAGAGGTGGTTGCAGTGACTGGTGATGGAACAAATGATGCTCCTGCGTTACATGAGGCTGACATTGGACTTGCCATGGGAATAGCTGGAACAGAGGTTAGCCTTTGATACTCTTCTCTATTACTAAGTGTTATTATATCAATGGAAGATCAATATATTAGAATTAAAACTCACACACAGGTAGCGAAAGAGAATGCTGATGTAATCATAATGGATGATAACTTTGCAACAATAGTGAATGTAGCGAGATGGGGACGTGCTGTGTATATAAACATTCAGAAGTTTGTTCAGTTTCAGCTAACTGTTAATGTTGTTGCTTTGATCATCAACTTTGTCTCTGCTTGCATCACCGGTAAGTAAAATCAAACACACACACACACAGAGACACCAATTTCAAGAACAGTTTCACTTATGATTGTTATATACCTTTTCAGGAGCTGCACCTCTCACTGCGGTGCAGCTACTTTGGGTAAACATGATCATGGACACACTTGGTGCATTGGCTTTAGCAACTGAACCTCCCAATGAAGGGTTAATGAAACGTCCACCAATAGCTAGAACTGCAAGCTTCATCACCAAAGCCATGTGGAGAAACATCATTGGTCAAAGCATTTATCAGTTAATCGTACTTGGGATTCTCAACTTTGCTGGTAAACAAATTCTCAACCTCAATGGACCAGATTCAACATTTGTTCTCAACACCATCATCTTCAACTCATTCGTCTTTTGCCAGGTAAAATTAACCATAAGTGTTTCAGACATAAAATAAGAACACTAATACTTACGCATAAAACAGGTGTTTAATGAGATAAACAGCAGAGAGATAGAGAAGATAAACGTGTTTAAAGGAATGTTCAACAGTTGGGTATTTGTTGCTGTAATGACTGTAACAGTTGGATTTCAAGTGATCATAGTTGAGTTCCTTGGAGCATTTGCAAGTACTGTTCCTTTAAGCTGGCAACATTGGCTAATATGCATTGTGATTGGTTCCATAAGCATGATCATAGCCGTTGGTCTTAAATGCATACCAGTCGAGTTTAACAGTCATCACGATGGCTACGAACTGCTTCCTTCTGGTCCATCATCTGGCTCTGCCTGACCCAAACCCAATTTCGAGTATTTGGCTACGTCCTTTCTATATTTGATTTTTAATTCCGGGATAAGCATCGGATCTGATCTCATTATGTATAAAATCTAACACGTCTTGCCTTTGTTTTATTCTTAGGCGTGGGTTTGAATTTTTTGTCTGTGTTTCCACGGAACCCAAATTTTTTGTTGCTTTTCTTTTGGTTTTATTCTCAGAATTTACATGATTTCTCAAGTATGGTTTTGGTTATCAAACATGTGATTTGATTACCAAGGATGAAGCAAATGTTCATCACTTTCCTCTCTTCAAACTCAACTTATGAATCTTTAACGATGAACCTGGTTATAAAGCTTGCTTCTGGAGCCATTACAGCTAAAGGAAACTGGATGATTCCAGATAAAGATTATGGCAGCCTATGATTTAAAGGTAAAATCAAAAGCATGAAGAAAATGGAGTATATTACTATAAGCTTAAGAAAAGAACAAAGCGGCTGAAACCTTAGCAAAACTCATAAGCTATAACCAGGCATACTATGTTCTCTTCCTAGGCATCACAGGTATGGTTATTAGCTTGAGTAATCATCAATGGAGATAAAATATAAAATCCTTATCATGTCACTGAGTAGAGTAACCTTTCCTTTGTAAGGATGCTAAGAAAAGGTAACACAATAAGAGACAAAAGAATGAAATCATTTTGAGAGTTTCTCAAGCTTCTCATCAGCAACCTTTAGTGCTTGCACAAGATGCAAGATGCGGTACTTTTGCTTGTCGTTTTCAATGGTCAGTTCCTTAACCTAGTAGTAATAGAAACTCAATCCATAGTAAAAACTCCAGAACTAAACAAACACATAAGGTAATAAAACAATGTGAAGAGAAAGTGATTTTTTTTGTTACCTTGTTTTGTTCTTGCTTCACCATGGCATTAGCTTCTTCTAGCTTTGACTGAATTTGTGTGGTTTCCTCCAAAACTTTAGCATCTGAAATGTCTAAGAACAAAGAATAACTTGCGGATCAAACTCTGACAAGATCATAAAACTCAATCTCACTTGTTTAAGAATTTTCTGGTAAAAATAAGGAACCTGTATTGGTAGAAGCAAGAGCAGCTTCAAGTCTAGCTAATCGTTCCTGCCAAATAACAAATGAATTGAGAGATTAAAAGTTAAGAATGTGGAAGCAAAGTGTTTATTCATGTAATCAATCACATAACATCAATGAAATAAGATCTAAATCCCAGATTCATAGGTGACTGTAGTAACCACTAAGAAACTAAATTCAGAACACTCGACGAAGAATATAGAGATAGAGTAAAGAACCTGAGCTTCGGTGGCTCTGTCAAAGAAGGGTTTCAATGTCTCAGGAAGATGATGATGATCTCCCATTGTTCCTATTGAGCACTCACCTGGATTTTAACAAAACTATAAAAATTTATGTTTATTTAAGAGTAGTTGAGTGACGTTATAAAATTTGGGCCCAAGGATTACACACTTAAGCCCAAAACCTTCTGAAATAAAATCTGGGCCCAACGATTACACACTTAAGCCGAAAACCTTCTGAAATAATATTTGGGCCCAAGGATTACATACTTAGGCCCAAAACCTTAAAAAGAAAGATGTTCTAAGTATTATACACTTCGGCCCAAAACCTTCCGAAAAAGAGTAAATTATACATACTTTGGTCCAAAACCTTCTGAAAATATGTTAAACCTTCCAAAAAAAGAAATGCCGACTCTGATCAATAGTATTGTTGATATTTTGAAGAAATTTGCACGATTTTAAAAATAAATATTTATATTTTTTAAACTATTTATGCATATATGTAACATTGAGTTCTGGTCAGGACTCAGGACCAATGTACGTTAAAGAATAATAAAAACTTGAATAAAATCTGTACACTTGGTTCAACAACTAAGAACCATTAACTAAATAAACTACCTCAAGTTTAACATCTATTGAAGAAGCTTATAACCATCTTCGCATTTAGCTACTTGGATTGAATTCACTATCTCTACCAGTTACTGATGCAGACAAGACAGGTTCAAGACTCTCGTTTATGCTCTTTGTTTGTCTCTTTACTCTTTTTGTCCTCTTTAAACCATCTCCTTCACCATTTGCTTCTTCCTTTGCTTTCTGAGGACCTTTTGATTTTGGAGTTGAAGCAGCTTTCCTCTGCACATAAATTATATGCTCAGGAACAAGCTAGCTTCCTAACTAGACCAAACTCATGAACGGAACAAAGTGTATTGATCTTTAACACTTACCTTTTTATTACTGGATTTGGTCTTTTCCGGTTCTTCAAAAGGTTCTTCTTGTTTATTTTCCTGTTTCTCAATATTTTCTAACTCTTCCAAAGTTGCATCTCCTTCAGCATCGATTCGGATACATTTCGTTGGCTGTTTTTTCTTCTGCCTCTCCTTTACCTGGAAGATGTAATCGAAGTTACCATTTATAAATCACCTTCTTATAATTGTGAAATATTATATGCAATAAGAAGGCTGCATCTACCTGTAGTGGTAGTTCTCTGAATTTTTGCTCCAATTGTGCTGCCTCTGCATCATCCATTAGAAGCGATACAACATCCGCAGCTCCAAAAACATCATCACCTTGAACATGACCTCCTGTCATAACTAGTTGTTGAACTGTATTTTTCTGACTTGCCCTGTGTAAAATTTTCTCTTCCACTGTTTCCTTGCAGATGAGCCGATACACAGTAACCTATAAGAGGTTTTGGTTATTGAAGAATGTTTTCTGGGTATAAAAGAAGTTAGGGAAATAAAAGACAGAGAATCACTGACATCTTTTGTCTGACCAAGACGATGAGCTCTGTCCATAGCTTGTAAATCCAAGGTGGGGTTCCAATCACTTTCATAGAAAATGACTGTGTCTGCAGCTGTCAAGTTGATACCAAGTCCTCCAGCTCTGGTGCTCAGCAAAAATACAAAAATATCGCTCCTGCAACCATGTAGGGTTTAACACTTGTGCACACAAGCCTCAGAGGAACATGAAAAGAAAGGTTTGAGAATGTTAAATCTTACCTATGCTGAAAATCCCTGACCATATCTCGGCGATCCATGATAGTGGAGGATCCATCAAGTCTGAGGTACTTGTACTTTCTATAGTTCATGTAATCCTGCATAAATATTAAATCAAAAATGTAAAGCAAAAGTGTTAGTATGAAAGTTATTTCTAAGTTGAGACACAAACTTATTTGTACAGTGAGATCAAAGGCTTATGTCTCAATACTACCTCGAGAATATTAAGCATCTTTGTCATTTGTGCAAACAGGAGCACTCTGTGATTTCCAGCTCGAAGTCGCTTCAATAGTATATCAAGTGTCTGCAATTTCCCAGAGTCCTACAATCCAATTTTGTGATAAGAGGCAATAGCTAATATAAAGGCTAATAAATGTAAATGGAATTTACAAAAGAGAAGAAGAAACTACCGTGAGCAACTTTGCAGGGTCAAAACTTTGCATTGGAGGGCAAGAACCAAATATTCTGTGCGTCAGTTGAAGAGCAGGTTGGACAACTGGAAGTTCTGAATCAATTTCTTGGATTAGAGGATGTGGAAGGCTGGTAGGCTTCCTGGGTCCATTCGCTTCTGACGTTCGTGCAAAACCAATTAATAGTCTCTTAATCCATGGTTGGTGGAATTCTTCAGTAATTCTGTATGCGAAATTTCTGTCCGAGCAATGACTAATTATCTGAAAAATGCAAGTTGAAATAGAGCTTGAGAAGATTGGTAAAGAATTACAAAAGTTAATAGTTTGCAACCTCACAATTCAAAGAAATCATACCGGTGGGGCTCTGGCTTTTGGGATAAAAGTATATGCAGAGTGTAGGAGTTTAATATTTGAAAGAAGCCTATCCTGATGAGAGATCACTAGTGCTTCAAATGAAGGACGGGTAGGTCCTGTGCCTAGTCCCCTTTTCAGAAAATTTGTTTCAGCTTTCGATGGCATTAGCAACATTCTTGTGACAGCTTTGGTTGTAACTCTCTTGATGCTATCGCCACTAAGATCATCATCGGTGAATTCCATAACAGAGTCCACTAATTCATCCAAAAATTGCCGCTCCCATCTCATCATAGAGAATAACAGCCTTTCCACAGCAGAACACAGAGACAGATATGCAACTTCTGATGGTGATAGATCCATCAAGCGTGAAAAGCCAAATGTTCCACTTCCACTAACCACTTGATTGACCCCACTATCGGATGGGAATATTGACCTAACAATATTCTCAGGTGAATATATATTAAAATGTTTCAGAAAGGATTCCCTTGATATGCCACGCCCGATGGAAGAACAAAATGTTTCCGAATTTTGGAGCACCTCTTGGTGTAGTAGTTTAGGTATCTGAAAGAGAATTAAAAGATCAAACCCCAAGGTAGTATTCAGTTGAAAACTAGAGGATATTGTCTACTTGTAATTTCTTTAATATATTGAATCATACCTCGTATTTTATTGGATTTTGACCACCAGAGAAATGTACATCCTCTTGCTCACCAAAGGGAGGGGGCAAAAGAGAATTGGTAATCTCTCCAAAGTAGAGAAACGAGCTCCCTTCATTCCTCTCAAACAACTCTGGATGGTTGCAAACCTGACATCCGAAACACAAATAAGTATTAGCATAAGCCAGTCTTATCGAACCTGACATCAGAAGCATTTAATGATTTGTCATCTACATTGTTCGAGACAGATACACCTTCATGTTGTATAATATATGAGAAAGCAGGAAAAGACGTTAGAAGAAAGCAGACAAGTAAACCCTGCTAAAAAAGAGAGCTTACCTTCCTAAGTTGAATGACAATATTCATTAAATTCAATACTTTCTTTTCATTAAAACGTCCATGGTTGCTATCAAACAACTCAGCCAGAGAAATTTTGTTCTTAATAGCCTGATAAAAAGCTTGTTGTCGAGAACTGAGCTTGCAGTGTACTGTAACTTCCGTTTTTGTAGTTAGCTCAGAAACTACATCCTTTTTAACCCGTCGAAGCATGAATGGCTTCAATATCGCATGCTGTTTGGGAAAAGATACAAAATGTGAGTGACTAAAGAGGCAGAAAACCGGCAAGTAGAAGATTGGCAGTCAGAATCAAAAACAAAAACCCCAGGACTAGGAGTTACCATTCCTGGTTAACTTGGACGAATTTACATGACATATGCATATACATCTATGGATATCTATACATGAATCTAGTATCTAAAAATTTCACGACGGAAAGGACAAAAGTCATGCACTGGAAATGGAAAACATTGCTCAGGCCCTACTCAAGGAGCCTAGAAAACTAAAAATAAGACGCAGACAGAAACTAAAAGAACTGAAATGTCGCCACAATATTGCCTGCAACCAGAAAATGAATTCTCACCAGTCTGTTAAGCTGGTGCTCATTTAAAGTGCCTCCGTGTTCAGCATGATTCTCGATTCTGTTAATCAATATGGATCATGTATCAGAAACAATTTCCTCTATTTATTCGCTATATACTTTTATATGATAATCAAAGTAGACAAATAGTACAAACCCTTTCGAGAACCACTCATTAAATTGATCATGGTTGTCAAACAGCGTTGGCATGATGAAATGAAGGAGGGCCCATAACTCTGCCATGTTATTCTGAATTGGAGTACCAGTTAGAAGCAATCGGTTCCGACAGTTGAAACCAAGAAGGGTTTTCCATCTTATACTGTCAAGGAATTAATAGGAAATGGAACTTGCATGAGAATTTAGCATTTCAAGATTCTAATGTGATGACAAAAAAAAGTAACATTCTAATGCCTGGCAACAAAAATCGCAGAAGAATGACCATCAAGCACTGGGAATCCAACGTAAAAATTTTAAAGAAGTTAAATAAATAAAACCTTGAGAGCAACATGCAACCCTAATTCAACTTACTAGAGGGAAAAGTACGAACCTGGTGGAACTTTTTATTGCTTGGGCCTCGTCTAGCACCATATATTGCCACTTCACCCGACGTAAAAACTTTTCATCGGTGACTAATAGCTGATAGCTGGTAATTAGAATATGAAAGCCAGCATCCCTGAAAAAAGGGGAGTTGACAAAGAAACTTTAGAAAAATGTGCAAAGAAGATTCATTGATCGTGACGCCTTTGAGAGAAAAAGCAGAGATTCCATTCCACAAACCATCTGGAGGACCACAAAAATCACGTGAATCCTCACAACAGACATGATTGCACTTCGATTGATAACATCTAACAACTAGCAGTACATTTCACTTAATGTCTGATACTCAATAACATTGCATGCTCTTTTGAAAATGCAAAACACTGGATATATGATGAAGAGACCAAGGACTGAGATGGTGATTCAAGAGCAAACAAACATTACACCAAATTACACGATATGCAAACAGGAGTGGGATCGTCTACATGGAGAAGAAACACAAACAATTTTCACCTCAAAAATATCACATAGCCTTTACCTTCGGTACATACGCTTGGGATTGATATTCTTTCTTAAAATTGTTCGTTCTTGTAATCCTCCCCAATATGGAAGAGTTTTCAGGTCAGGACAGAAACGACTGATTTCATCAGCCCAATTGTTAAGAACAGAGGCAGGGGCAACAACCAGAAATGGACCCCAAATGTTCTTTTCCTGTGTGAGAGCAATGATGAGTTTTGACATAACCAAAACAAATATAAAGGACTAACAACACTATTTACCTCAGCCAAATGTGCCAAGAATGCCATAGCTTGAATAGTCTTACCCAACCCCATTTCATCAGCAAGTATACCATTCAAACCCTGGAGTATATCAAACAATAATCTTAAGTACATATTGATTCCAAAAGAGGATTCTTGAGGAGAGGAATTTCCTAGATTAGGTCCCATAACAAAATACAAAATGTATACGTTAAAAAGAAAATGTATATAGAGGTTAAGTGAACCTGCTCATAACAATTGACTAGCCACTGAAGGCCTTTCATTTGGTATTCTTTAAGGGTTCCTCTAAATAACTCTGGAGTCTGAACAGTTGATGTAACAGGCATTGTAGATCTGCAAGTAGAGAGATTTAAGTGGATTCATAAACAAAATTACAAAGAAAAAAAATATGGAAATAACAAGAACAGAGACTCACGGGTTATGCAAATCTATATTGCTCGAGCCACAAACTGATGTATCATTTGAAGGATCTTCCAGTTCAGAAGTTTTCTGTAGCTTCTTATATTCATTGTCAAAAGCATCGGTTATTTGTTTCTGCTTAGACACTGCATTTTGGGCAGCTTTCAGGACTTCTTCCTCCATTTTAGCCTCTTCAGGATCCTCCACCTCAGGAGGTCCTGCTGCTGGGAGCGCCTCGTCAACCATATTTTCATCTCCTAATTGCATGGCTTCATAAGGCTGTGCATCAGGCTTGTTTTGCATGAAGTGACTGTAAAGCTCCGTCTGTTTAATAAGAAAATTGAGCCTTTGTTGCTGCCTTACTGCCTCTCGGAGCTCCTGCTCACGTTTAAATGCCTCTGCAGCTTCCTTTTCCTGCTTTTTCCTATCTTCAGCCTGTCAACACCGTTAAATTATTCCAAGTGCACCACTCAAAAGAGCTCCAGTTAAAGAATGACATTAACAAATTTCAAATCTACTACATAACTTCATCCATTTCTATACCCAAGGCTATAAAGTGAGTTCAGCTAAAGTCATTATCTACTAGAAAATGCAAAGAAACCCGTGCAAAAAGAATGTACTATCAAAAATTTGACAGCAGAAATGTCACCCGATCTAGTTGGCAGCCTGAAAGAGTACTACAAAGTCAAAGAATAGAAATTGTACCATCTGCTTGTCATGTCGCTTCCAGTATAGCAGCATGTCTCTGGATATCTTCCTAGTGCGAATTGGTGCACTCCTCGGCATTTTGAGTGATCTAGCCACCTTCATTCTCACCTGTGAACTCAAAGTAACATCAAATGAGAAAATGCTGTAAAATGAAACGCAAGAGGATAGCCGTGCAGAGAAAAAAAATAAAATAAAAACTAAAATCAGTAGGTAAAGCCATAATATGAGAGCCAATTTCAATTACCTCTCTTTGGCAACCATCTGCAAACCTCTTGGCATCAATTGATTGTTTTCGATTAAAAGTAGTAAAATTTCTATGGTGTTTTGGTATATCTCTTCTGACAATGTTGATCCAGGCTTTCCTAATTTTATCCCTTTCTGTCTTCTCAATGACAGCAGGATCATTCTTCAACTTTAGCTTCTTTGGCAGACTTCGCCTAACAATCTGAAGAAAGGATACACAAAAGAACGTCGGAACAAAAAGATAATATTGCCAGAGCCGTGAAGGACACAAAATTATGAATAATTTCATAAAATACTGTCACGGGATCCAAACCTCGTATGTGTCCCCCTTCTCCAGAACCTTTACATAATGGACCTGTAAAACACCACCCTCTGAAAGCATTGTCCGTGCAGTGGTTCCAGCAGCTCCTTCCGGAATGGCAGAATTCATTGCAGTTTCCGACACCTTGAGGCTAAAATTTGGGGAGGAGTTTGAAGCTGACAGGGCCTTCACTCTAGCTTGAAGAGATTCATATTGAGTGCGAGGCTCACCCATTCCATTACGGCTTCTTACTCCAGACCTTTTATCACTAGCCATCAGTTCTGCTAATGATCTCAGATCTAGAGTTCCTTTCAAGTAAAATTCTTCAACATGAATATCTGAGAAATTTGGTAAGTTTAATGATGCAACCAGTTTGTCATAACTTGGAGGGATTTTGTAGATAACACGATCACCAATGTCCAAATACGAAGGTTCGTATGCTATTCTGCAAATGATGCAAAATTCGACATGTCAATCTAGGAAACCCAACACCATTAGATAATTAAAAGTATTATACAGAGTTAAACATTCTCCACGGAACATATGAACAACATACTTGGGAGTAATCTCTGAATCGTGGTAGCTTCCTCGCCTTTGAGGGATCGTGTCAGGTGCAAAACTTGACAACGTATCCATTTCATAGAATCTCCCATTGTGATCATTCCCTAGTTTCCTACCTCTGTAACTTCCCACATTGGTCTTTGGCACCGGACCACCCATCAGATGTACAGGAGTCCCTTGAGACTCCTTAGACCCACTTTTGAATTTTTTTAAATGCTCCCCAAGCATTGATCGGTAGTCCTCCTCAGTAACATTTTGCTTGTAGAGATCATCATCATCCTCTGCATCATCAGCTTCTGTCCAATGCTTTCTCCTCTTGCGGCTCAAATTCATACCAGAGTTAAGGCCATTGCTGTAGTTTGTCGCTACTGAAAATCACCAACCATTTAAACACAGATCAAAGTCACTCCAAGTGTTACAGTTTGTAGCAAAATTAATTTCACAAAAACCAATAAATTTTATTACCTTGAGTTTCGTCCTGGCTACTACTCCCATAATAATCAAATTCATCTTCAGGTTTCCTAATTTTGAACTTCATCAACGGCTGCAAGAGAGCATAATTTAACAGGAAACAAAAAAAAAACCCTACTATAGAAACAACGCCAATCACCAAAACATACATACAACACTCACATGATCATCAGAGAACACAGCATAAAGTGATGATTCTAAGAAAACAGCAAAAAAAACTAACAGACCTCGAGATCGAAGAGATTCGCGTAAGGCGAGTCCTTAGGTTGTCGCCTTGAAGGATCCATTAGAGGCGGAGGAAGGACACACGGCGTAAATTTTTCGTAGAGTTTAATTCTTAAGCTGTTAATAGTAAGGAAATAGTCGTGACGAGATATATAGAGTTCGTCTCGAAGATGAACCCTAATCCAGTTCGATAGAGGAAGATGGAGAAAGGTTAATGAAGATCATGTGCATTATAGCGGATGGATATAGGCGGTAGGGGTGGACACAAATCGAATATTCGGATTTTTTGATACTATTTGTTATTCGATTCGTTTAGGCCGAGTCAGTATTTTTCCGATTCGTATTTGCTTCGAAAAAATCGAGTATTCGGACTTTCGAATATTTGCTAAAATCCAAACTATTTGCGAATATTAGTTTCTCTTCATTTTAATTTTTTTTTTTTAAATTAACTTTAAATAACTATAT
>KE158571.1:0-10364 GCA_000411055.1 Leavenworthia alabamica | reverse complement strand
CGAATCGAAGCGAAGCAAATAGTTCGCAAATAATACAAAAAATTTCGAATATTCGTATTTCCGAATATTCGGAAATTTTCGAATCGAAGCGAATCACAATATTAACTATTCGGCAGAAATGAATCGAATCACGAATAGTAGAAAATCTCCGAATATTCGCTTCGTGCCCAGGCCTAGTGTTTCCTATACTTGAGTTCCTTCAGGAACGTCAGCTTTATCAAGATGAGGAGATCCTCAAATTTAAGATTGAGCTATTGAACAAGACGAACATGGTTGATTACGCCATGGATATTCACAAGAGTCTCTACCACACTGAAGATGCTCCTCAAGGTATTGTTTGTATTCCTCTCTCTCTGTAAATTGACGTTTTGGTTGTTTGATGATGAATGTGAAAATTTACTGTGATAGATATGGTGGAGAGAAGAGCTGAGGTAGTTGCTAGACTCAAATCCTTGGAGGAAGCGGCTGCACCACTCGTGGCTTTCCTTCTTAACCCTACTGCTGTGCAAGAGCTAAGATCTGACAAGCAGTTCAATCTCCAGATGCTCAAGGAACGTTACCAGGTTGATGATAAAATTTACTGATTTGCATTTGGTATTAGAGAACGTTAATCTTATATGGCATTGTGTTTTATCAGATTGGTCCAGACCAGATTGAGGCTTTGTATCAATACGCCAAGTTTCAATTTGAATGTGGTAACTATTCTGGTGCTGCTGATTATCTTTACCAGTACAGGACCTTGTGCTCTAACCTTGAGAGAAGTTTGAGTGCTTTGTGGGGAAAGCTCGCTTCTGAGATATTGATGCAAAACTGGGATATTGCTCTTGAAGAGCTTAACCGTCTCAAAGAAATTATTGACTCAAAGGTTTGCATTTTTCTACTAGCTTTTGCTTCTGAGATTCCTATAGATGTGAGTATATGCTAACTAGGCGTTTGGTTTGTACAGGATTTGGCTGATGCATTGGGGTATCTGCATCTTTTTTAATCATGATAATGGAAGGACACAAATCATTGATTTTTTTAACCAAGACAAGTAAGTTTGTATCTTTCTATAAGTTAATAGCAGCAGTCACTTGTTGGAGAGTCTTCTCTCTCTTTGTATCCAAACCTTTTCTTAGTATTGTGCTTTGTGTATGGGCATTTGATGAAAATTAATTTGTTTTGTTTTCCTTGCTGCAGTGCTATATGCTAATTTGATTTACTTCTTTAGATACCTAAATGCCATCCAAACTAGTGCTCCATACTTGCTGCGTTACTTGGCAACTGCTTTCATTGTCAACAAAAGAAGAAGACCTCAATTGAAAGAGTTCATTAAGGTTATTCAGCAAGAGCATTACTCCTACAAAGATCCTATTATCGAGTTCCTGGCATGTGTGTTTGTCAATTATGACTTTGATGGAGCTCAAAAGAAGATGAAAGAGTGTGAAGAGGTAGATAACACAGCTCGCTTGTATAATTTTGTGGGGAAACTGGTGTAGACTGTACAATCAACACTCTGACATTTTAATATGTAGGTCATTGTGAATGATCCATTCCTTGGCAAGCGAGTTGAAGATGTAAACTTTTCAACAATACCACTGAGAGACGAGTTTCTTGAAAATGCCCGTCTTTTTATCTTTGAAACCTATTGCAAGCTTCATCAGAGAATTGACATGGGGTATGTTCTTCTCCTCTTCGGTTAATTGTATATGTATCCACATATCTGACATTGTAGATCTTGATGAACAACAATGTAGAACCCTGCATGTATGATTTTTCAATGTTATAAATTTTAATATTTCATCCTAATCATTTGCCACACATCAAAATTTATGCCATATCCAGCTAATTTAGTTAAGAAGGCTTGTTGCGGTCTTGTGGTTGACTTTGTACTCATATCAAGTCTATCATGGCCTTGTCAGGGTACTTGCTGAAAAATTGAATCTGAACTATGAGGAGGCAGAGAGATGGATTGTGAACCTAATCCGCACCTCAAAGCTTGATGCCAAGATTTATTCAGAGTCAGGAACTGTAATCATGGAGCCTACTCAGCCCAATGTGTAAGCAGAATACAATGTTATACTTCAAATATATCATATCATTCAGATTGTAATCCTTTGTCTAAGATCTTAACGCAGGCATGAGCAGTTGATAAACCACATAAAAGGCTTATCAGGACGGACATACAAGTTAGTGAATCAGCTCATGGAACACACACAGGCACAAGCAGCTCGATAACCAAAAGTTTTGATGTTGACTCTTTCTTAACCGCTACTTAATACTCAGCTTTACCGACCGGAATCGTAATTATTTTGGCTTTGAAAAAGTTTTGGCAAACAGCTTCTTAGTTTGCATAAGTACAACATTAAGCAGTTGAAGTCAATCAAGCAATAAATTAAACTATACTATTTTCCTTACGCATAGAAGTAATCCTCGCCGCCATTTTTGATTCGCCGGAGCTCCGACTAAAATATCAAATGTAGGGTTTAAGCACGTTACTTTGTCTGTGTAAAGGGTGTCCAGAACCTTATCGTTAGACTTTGTTTTAAAAATTGAGTCTTCCACGTAACTCTCGTTCATTGAGTTGATTATCATAAAGCTATCACGTTTTACATAAGATAATCCAATTTACATATGTATCTGAAGGGAAGGGTATTTACGTAGTTTATATGTAAGGTTTAAACTTTAAAGAGTAAAGTGAAAGGTCCCATTTTTTAAATCGGGTTCGAGCCAATACGCTGCGTTTTAGTTCTCTCTGACTAATCCTATCGACGGGTTTTGCTTATTCCGGCAAATTTTACGGCGCGATTACATCCCAATTCAGTAGTGCAATGGTGGTTTTGGTTTCTAGTGCAGTGACAATTTGCAGAGTAACACCAAAGCTTGAAGATGGAAGCTTTCGTGTTAGCCGGTTAATACCCAGACCTCAAGTTCCATTTTTCTCTGGTAAATTTTTTTCCTTTTTTTTTGTTGAAATTCGACATAAATTTTTCTCCTTCTCGTGATTGGCAGCTAAGAAAGAGTTCAACTTTTCATTAGGGTTGAGTGATGATAAGAAGAAGAGATGTTTAGTTTCAGTTCTCTGTTTAGCTGTGAAGAAAGAACAAGTTGTTCAAAGCGTTGAGAATGTTAAAGGGACAATTTTTCCGAAGAAAGCTAAGAATCTTATCATGAGCGAAGGAAGAGATGAAGATGAGCTGTATGGGAAGCTTATTTGTCCAGGTTGTGGTATTTTTATGCAGGACAATGATCCAGATTTACCTGGATATTATAAAAAGAGAAAGGTCAGTTCAAATCACTTGGAAGATAATGAAGACGAAGAAGATGATGAGCTTGTTGGGTTTGAAATGGTTGATGATGAAATTGATGATGAGATCAAGGATGCTATAGAGGATAACAATTCTGAAAGTGATAATGAGTTTGATTGGGAATCAGATGAGTGGGAAGATAAGGATGAAGATAATGATGTTGACTTGGATGGTTTTGCTCCAGCTGGTGTTGGATATGGTAATGTCACAGAGGAGAGGGAGAAGAAGAAACGTGTTTCCAAAACAGAGAGGAAGAAGATAGCTAGAGAGGAAGCAAAGAAAGACAATTATGATGATGTAACAGTGTGTGCTCGTTGCCATTCTCTAAGGAACTATGGCCAAGTTAAGAATCAAGCTGCAGAGAATCTCTTACCCGATTTCGATTTCGATAGATTGATCTCAACTAGACTAATAAAACCAATGAGTAACTCCAGCACTACAGTTGTAGTCATGGTTGTTGATTGTGTCGACTTTGATGGATCCTTTCCCAAACGAGCAGCCAAGTCTCTATTTGAAGTACTTCAGAAAGCTGAAAATGATCCTAAAGTTAACAAAAACCTCCCAAAACTTGTTCTTGTTGCAACAAAAGTAGACTTACTCCCATCACAAATCTCACCAGCTCGTTTAGACCGATGGGTGCGTCACCGTGCCAAGGCTGGAGGAGCACCTAAGCTAAGTGGTGTTTATATAGTTAGTGCTCGCAAAGATCTTGGTGTTAAGAATCTATTAGCTTACATTAAAGAACTTGCTGGTCCAAGAGGAAACGTATGGGTCATCGGAGCTCAAAACGCCGGGAAATCTACTTTGATCAATGCCTTATCCAAGAAAGATGGTGCAAAGGTCACAAGACTCACAGAAGCTCCAGTTCCTGGAACAACACTGGGAATATTGAGAATTAATGGAATATTATCTGCAAAGGCAAAGATGTATGACACTCCTGGCCTGTTACATCCTTACCTTATGTCCCTAAGACTCAATCCAGAGGAGAGGAAAATGGTAGAGATAAGAAAAGAGCTTCAACCTCGGAGTTACAGAGTGAAGGCAAGCTCTCTCTCTTACTCATAACTGTTTAAGAGCATTAAAGGAATAGTATTGATACTGTTGAATCTTGAATTTGTAGGCAGGACAGTCTCTTCACTTTGGTGGCTTGGTGAGGCTTGACCTTGTTTCTGCTTCGGTTGAAACAATATACATTACAATATGGGCATCACATAGTGTTTCGTTGCATCTTGGAAAAACAGAGAACGCTGAAGAAATACTCAAGGGCCATTGTGGTTTACGACTTCAGGTAAGTAAAGCTTTGTTTCTCATACATTTCCTCATTACTGCGGCAAAAAGACCAACCAAAGCACCTGATCCAAATCTGATCTGAAATAAACAACCCGAATCCGAAGTTGAATCCGAAAAATTATTTTATTAGGTGCTAAACTACTAAATCCGAAAGCTCTACCCAAATCCGAATCCGACGTTTAAAATCCGAAATCTAATTTTATATATACGTAATTAAATTATTTAAAAAAATTTAGTTATATTTATGAAAAATTTAGTTATATTTTTAAAATTTAATTTTTTTTTCTTTTTCAATATTTTTTTATCCTAAACTGACCCATACCCGAAACCGAACCCGAATCAAACCCGACAAAATTATTCTATTGGGTACTGAACTTCTAAACCCGATATACCTGAACCCGAATGGGTTTTACTCAAACCCGACCCGCTTACCCGAATGTTCAGCCCTAACCGCGACATCAGAATGTAACGAAAACACATTTCTTTTCTATATATAGCCACCAATTGGAGAGAACAGAGCATCTGAATTAGGAAACTGGGAAGAGAAGGAGATTCAAGTGTCAGGAAGTAGTTGGGATGTGAAAAGCATTGACATATCAGTAGCTGGTCTTGGTTGGTTTTCGATTGGTCTTAAAGGTGAAGCAAAACTAGCATTGTGGACTTATCAAGGGATTGATGTAACCTTAAGAGAACCATTGGTTATAGATCGTGCACCGTTTCTTGAACGGCCTGGTTTCTGGTTACCAAAAGCTATCACAGAAGTGCTTGGAACTCATTCTAGTAAGCTTGATGAAGCTCGTAGGAAGAAGAAGCAACAAGACAGCACAGATTTTCTCTCTGATGTTTTTGCTTAGTATATTATAAACCTGTATGGAGTAAACAATAGAAACTGGTTAAGTATAATTTACACATTAATCTGGTTTAGTCTAAACCGAACTAAACCAGTGTTTGTAGTATAATTTGTTTTTAATCTTTGTCAGAATCATGTTTTTGAATTAGTAAGATCATTGTTTTAATTGATAAATCAATGTCAAACTCATTGATTCTGTGATATTTTCAAATTTTTTAAAATGTTGCATTATAAGGATTTTTAGAAATGTATATTTAAAAAAAAACATTACAAAAAATAAAATTTGGGTGACAAAATGGCCTGTTTTTTGAAAAACAAAAAAAAGTTGAAAGTAAATAATATCTTTAGGAAAAAAATAATATCTAAATTTAGTTCTATACATTTATATATATACACAAATACTAAAAATAAATGAATTTAAGTAAAAGATAAGAGAGAATATTACAAAATCTAATACAGTCGACTGATTTCAGATTACCTTCCCAAAATATTAATATATTCCCAAAAACTATAGATTATAAAAGGTTGATTACATTAAAACGTATATGTTATTGATAGGAAACAAATCTATATGAGTTTATAAATAAATAAAAAACACGCTTTGTCTCATCTTCTCACCAAACTAGCCAAGAAAAAAAAAAGAACCATGAGTCAACCTCCAGTTAGTGTTCCTCCTTCTCAAGGTGGTCACTCTCAAATCTTCTCTTTGTTATTGTTTTACATTTAAACATTTGATCATAGTCTTGTTAGATCTTATTTTGAATAGGTTATCCATCGGAAGGACCACCTAAGGATGCTTATCCACCTCAAGGATATGCTGCACAACCTTATCCTCAACAAGGATATCCTCCACAGGGCTATCCTCAACAAGGTTATCCTCCTCCTTATGCACCTCAATACCCACCACCTCAGCAACAACAACAACAGAAGCATAGTCCTGGTATGCTTGAAGGATGGTAAGTATATTTGAAGTAGTATTCAAATTTTTCTATCAATGTTTTACACTTTTTGGTTTGATCGAATGATGATTTGCTTTTGTAGTCTTGCTGCGTTGTGTTGTTGCTGTGTTTTAGATGCTTGCTTCTAAGTGATGTCTATGATTGAAGCTGATAAATTATGTTTGTCTTTCGTTTTGTTCTTCTGTTGAATCATAAATAGACTTGTGTCGTTGACAAGTTTGTGTTATTATTATTTGGATTTTAATAATGGGAATATGAACAATTCGTTGTTTCATCTAATGTTTATATTTGCATTAGCCCTAGTCAAACGATTAGGTTGTTCGGATCGGCAAAATACGAAATATATCGGATTCGAATTAATCGGATATGAGTGAATAAGTTAATTGGTACAATTTTATTTCTAATCCGGATTTTTGATCGGTTTAAGATAATCAATTTATTCGGTTTATTCGGGTTGTTTGGATTATTTAGATTAAAATTTAATTTTTGAAGTAAAATTATATAATTTTAATAGAATAAATCAATTAAATAAAAAATTTGATCCGTTTAATCCGAATTTTTTTTGCATTGATATGATGCGATTAAACCTTGATCCGAACTGATTAATCCGAAATTTTTTTTTGTTTATTGGGTGAATTTTAAAATTTCCGAACAATCCGATTACCGAATAACTCAATCCGTTTTATCCGAATGTCCAGAGCTAATTTGCATGAATAATAATAGTTATAAAAATTTTAATAAACAATCAAATAATTCGTAAAAATGATAATCAATTCATAGCTCTCTTCTTAAAAACTTGTTAAGTAATAGAAAAAAGTATATATTTTTTATTGGCATATGGTCAACCCTAAAAGCATAGACCTTATTGCTCTAGCAAGAGTCAACGAAAAAACGACAAGAAGGAGAATCAAGAATGTATCTTACGTATAAAGTTTATAACATAAACAAGATGTGTATTAAAACTATCACATGTCATCTTCGATCCAAAGTGACTTCTTCTTCTGCCATGTTTGTAACTGATTAGTTGTGTTTTCACGTATAAGCTGCAAAGACAAAGAAGCACAAGTTTGATCAATCACTACTAAACCATCTCGTTTTTGTGTTTTCTTCAATATTGGATTAGTAGCCACAACAAGGCTCGTTGTAGCCGGTGGAGAAGCTCGTGGGTAGAAGAAGTCCGTCGGGAAAAAGCTATATTGAAGTCCGGCCATTTCTTTAACTGTTTTTTTTCTTTCTTTAGGTTTGTAGAAAAATGTGTATTCGTTAAGAGACTATTTATTGGCAAAAAGAGTGAGAGAGACAGAGAGCTGACTTTTTATGAATTTGGAAACTTAGGGGAGTGAAATGTAAAGATTTAAAAAGTTGGGGTCTATTTGTTTGAAAAACTTAGTTTTTTTTTTTTTGTTCGGTAAGCGAATCAGTTAGCGTATATCAGGATATCCGAATATTTCATAAATTCTTGGGCGGTTAAGAATCAAATCGTAACACTTCACTTAAAACATTTTTAAAATATGATAATAAATTTTTTTTTTTTGCCTTCTTAAAATATGATAATAATTCATGTGTTTGGTCAGCCACATGATTTTTTTTTTGTATTATATTTGTGAAAAATAATAGTGTAAATTTTGATTATCTTCTTCCATATTAAATTTTGTTGTGGCCCAAAACATACGCAAGTATTGAACATGAATAAAGCCCAATTAAAATTAAAGAAAAACACAACTGAAGCCCAATAAGGGCCCACTTCAAGATCGCAGTCATCAAGTCAGCCTAAAACCCTAAAACCCTCGTTTATAAATTACCAATCAGTCTCTGTTACTAACCTGCGCCTCCTTCATTTTTCAAAACCCTAATCCACCGGAAGCCATGACGGAGGTCGAAATCTCACGTTCAGAGAAGAAGAAGCAGTACAAGACGGAGAACGATGAAGACACCGGAGACTACATGATTAAGCCACAAAGTTTCACGCCAGCCATCGACACATCTCAATGGCCTATCCTACTCAAGAACTACAACCTCCTCAACGTTCGTACCGGTCACTACACTCCAATCAATGCTGGTTACTCTCCTCTGAAACGTCCTCTTCAAGAGTACATCAAGTATGGTGTTATCAATCTTGATAAACCTGCGAATCCTTCTTCCCATGAGGTCGTTGCTTGGATCAAGCGTATTCTCCATGTTGACAAAACGGGTCACAGTGGTACTCTTGACCCGAAAGTCACAGGTAATCTCATTGTCTGCATCGATCGAGCTACACGGCTTGTGAAATCGCAGCAAGGTGCTGGTAAAGAGTACGTTTGTGTAGCGAGGCTTCATTCAGCAGTTCCTGATGTGGCTAAAGTGGCTAGAGCTCTTGAATCACTCACTGGTGCTGTGTTTCAGAGACCACCTTTGATATCTGCTGTGAAGAGACAGCTTAGGATTAGAACAATCTATGAAAGTAAGTTACTTGAGTATGATGCAGATAGACATTTGGTTGTTTTCTGGGTTTCTTGTGAAGCAGGTACTTACATTAGAACTATGTGTGTTCATTTGGGTTTGCTTCTTGGTGTTGGTGGGCATATGCAGGAACTTAGAAGGGTTAGGTCGGGGATTTTGGGTGAGAATGATAACATGGTTACAATGCATGATGTGATGGATGCTCAATGGTTATATGAACAAAGCAGGGATGAGTCTTATCTTAGGAGAGTGATTATGCCTCTTGAGGTGATATTGACAAGCTACAAGAGACTCGTTGTCAAGGATTCTGCTGTTAATGCTATATGTTATGGTGCTAAACTGATGATTCCTGGGCTGTTGAGATTTGAGAATGACATTGATTTTGGCACTGAAGTTGTTCTTATGACAACTAAGGGTGAGGCTATTGCTGTTGGTATTGCTGAGATGACAACATCTGTGATGTCTTCTTGTGATCACGGCGTTGTGGCTAAGATCAAACGTGTGGTGATGGATAGAGACACTTACCCAAGGAAATGGGGATTGGGACCTAGAGCTTCAATGAAGAAGAAGCTTATTGCTGATGGGAAATTGGATAAGCACGGGAAGCCAAATGAGAAAACTCCTGTAGAGTGGAGTAGGAATATGATTTTACCTACCGGTGGAGATACTATGATTGCTGGTGCTGCTGCTGCTCCTGAAAATGCAGCTGTGGAGTTAAAGGTTGAAGCTGAGAATGGAGAAGCAGGGGAAGTGCGTAAGCGTAAGCATGATGATAGCAGTAACAGCCCTGCTCCTGTATCAACCAAGAAATCTAAAACAAAAGATGTGGAAGGAGGTGAGACTGAAGAGAAAGTGAAGTCTTCAAAGAAGAAGAAGGATAAGGGAGAAGAGAAAGAAGAAGAAGTTGGGTCTGAGAAGAAGGAAAAGAAAAAGAAGAAGAAGGAGAAGGAGGAGGATAAGGAAGAGTTAGCATCACCAAAGTCAGAAAAGTCAGAGAAAAAGAAGAAGAAAAAGAAGAGCAAAGACACAGAGGAAGCTGCTGTTGATGGAGAAGATGAAACAGCAGCAGAGAAGAGTGAGAAGAAAAAGAAAAAGAAAGAGAAGAAGAAGAAAAACAAAGACAGCGAAGACGATGAGTTAGTTTGAAGTCTTTTTTTGTGTTGTGTTATTTTACTGTGGAAAAAAGTGAGACAAAAGACATTTATATGCTTGTAATCAAAGTCTCACTCACTTCCATTTACTTTTGTTTCTCAGTTTTTATTTTTAATCTTGATTTGTAAGGTTAATTTCAGTTCTAATCAGAATTTATCTTTTAGTTATGGTCTCTTAGTCACATATATTCTTTCAGTCTCACGTTTGTGTTGACTTAGAATTTAATCCTACCTAACTGAAAACATGCTTCTCCATAACATAACAACGTTTGAAATTTTTATATGATTTAATTTCCAACAAATTTATTAGTTGCTTATATTTTATTTTTCATGCCCCACGATAGGCCTGGGCAATCGGATCGGTTCTTCGGTTCCGGTTCGGTTCCGA